>CM061532.1:259243622-259543174 GCA_030545055.2 Neoaliturus tenellus
CATCAAAAAGTGATTCAACAGCTTACACATGTAATGATAAACGTATTATGCAATTACATGATCCTCAACATCCAAAAGATGCTGTAAATTTAGATTGTTTAATAAGAATAGTGGGCAATTTACTTATTGATACCCATAATCATATAGCTAGTACAACGAGTCATGTGATAATTCAACCCGATGAACGGGAAGCTTGGATTAAAAATAGAATTATAAATCAGTATATCATTAATTTGAATAACTAAGTGTTTAAATATATAAAATTATACATAACTTATTCATTTATGTAAAGTATCTTGTGGAGTAAACACGCCAGTTTATATAAGACTACATAATGAAGGCTGTATCACTCAGTCATCATCAAGACAGCAACAAGAGAGGACGTGGTATAACTTCAGCTGCGTTATCCCTGCTTAAACGGATACCTGTTGGTGCTATTGTAAATCGAGCGATAGACGCTCTACCATACGAATTACATATTCCTGGAGGTTATCAATATTGTGGACCTGGAACTAAGTTGGCAAAACGTTTAGCAAGAGGAGATCCTGGAATTAATAAATTAGATCAAGCTTGCAAAGAACACGATATAGCATATTCAAAGTATAAAGATTCAACAAATAGATCAATAGCAGATAAAATTCTAGCGGAAAAAGCTTGGCAAAGAGTAAAATCAAGTGACGCAAGTATTGCAGAAAAAGCATCGGCTTGGGCAGTAACTACAGCCATGAAGACAAAAGCAAAGTTAGGTGGTGGAAGACGTCGCAGAGGAAGACCTGCAAAGAGAGGCGCTCCCAAAAGAGGTGGAAACATTAAAAAAGGACGTCGTAGAACTCATAAGGCAAGTGTAAAGAAGACTTCTGTTTGGCAAATGGTAAAAAACGGAGCAGGTTTATACCTAAGACCATACCGTGTGTACTAAATAAGAAGAATCAATTGATAATTCCAAATAAAGCCTTAACAAATCATCAATTAAATGATTATGTAAAATGTTTGAAAATACCATTCTTTCGAGGAGTTTTTATGAAAGATGCATTACCAACTAAAATATGGAAAAATGAAACTGGAATAGTAAATTTGGATTCCACCTATGGTCCAGGCACTCATTGGGTATGCTATAAAAAGCTCGGACAAACCGTTTACTACTTTGACAGTTTTGGCAATCTACCACCGCCAAAAGAACTTCAACATTATTTTCGAAACTCCAAAAACATTTTTTACAATTACAAAAGAGAACAACCTAACAATACTGAAATATGTGGACATTTATGTTTGGAGTTTCTAGCGAAAAGTGTCAGTCAGCTTTAAGATGTCATCGTATACAGTGTCATTGAGTGGAAATTCATCCACATTGAAAAGTACGCTGTTCCCAGCATTGCGTCTATCCAAGGAACGATTATGGGAAGCGGCATTACTTGATTTGACTACCTACAACTCAATTCCCAATGTTACGGAAGGGAAGAACAATTTACTACATTATTATGAAACTAAGGATGCTGCAGGAAAATACTCAGAATTGAAAATAATTACATTTCCTACTGGAGCTTATGAAATCGATGATATAAACCAATTATTACAGAAACAACTCGGAGAAGACAATATCACCGTTAAAGGAAACAATAATACTTTAAAAGCAGAAATAACTTCGAAATATTATATTGATGTCAGCTTGGAACAGTCGATTGGCAGTTTACTTGGATTTACAGATACAAAAAAGAAAATCTTAACTCCTGGAACTACTCATTCAGGTGATTCAACTGTAACAATATTGAAAGTAAATAGTATTGATGTCACGTGCAACATTATAGAGATGTTTACGGACATTAGAGATTACGGATCGTATAGAGATGGAGTTAATCAACATATTTTACATACATTTTATCCAACAGTGGCTCCCGGTTTTAAAATTGTTGAGAAGCCACAAAACTTGATATACCTACCGTTAAACACCAGTTTCATTTCAGACATCGTACTGAACATATTGGATCAAGACGGTCATAGTGTTGACTTTAGAGGAGAAACAATTACTATACGGATACACATCAGAGCAGCAACATAAAAGTCAACATGGGATTATCATTTAAACCGCAACGGAAGAGTCGGGAGCTCAGTAGCTCCTCGACATTGGAAGAGTTAACATCGGAAAACATTCGTTTTCTACAGAAGATTGGATTGAAACTTAACAGCGATGGATATCCTGGATATATCTCAAGGACCAACGTTCGACGAAACACTATGGGAGAAGGAATATCACACGCACAACCCTTACACTTCATCAAAATTAAACAATATCGATGAAATAAGGATCCCCATTCAACAACAAGATATTTACACTTTACCGTGTGAAAGTTACTTGTACATCGAAGGACGGGTATTAAAATTGGATGGAAAAACTGCTTCAACAGTTCCTTTTATAAATAACCCGATGGCATATCTTTTTGATGAAATAAGATATGAAATATCAGGGGTGACGGTTGATTCAACAAAAAAGGTTGGTTTAACAACGACATTGAAAGGATTAACATCATTAACACCGCATGAGAAGAATTCAATAGTCACTGCCGGATGGGTTGCCCCCGATAAAGACACTATAACACCAGCTTCCAACGGTCACTTTGATTTTCATGTACCTTTACGATTGCTTTTGGGATTCGCTGAAGATTACAAACGGATAATAATAAATGTCAAACAAGAATTAGTATTACTCAGATCTTCAACTAATAAGGACTTGATACTTGCAGACCCTGCAACTACGGAAGATAAACTGGAATGGCAACTACAGTTGGATAAAGTTGTTTGGAGATCACCTCATGTAAGATTGGCTGATGAACATAGAATCCTATTATTGAGAAAGTTGAAATCTGACCGTGATATTGTGATGCCATTCCGAAGTTGGGAATTTCATGAATACCCTACACTACCTCAGACAGAACGACAAACATGGACCGTCAAGACATCAACTTACTTGGAACGAGCAAGGTACATAATACTCGGTTTTCAAACTAAGCGAAAAGATGTTATCACTGCAAATGCTGGTCAATTTGATCACTGTAAAATAAAGAATTGTAAAGTTTTCCTAAACTCTCAATTCTTTCCCTATGACAATTTGAATGTCATGTTCAGCAAAAAACGTTTTTCCATTTTATACGATATGTATGCAAGATTTCAATCGTCATATTATGGAAAAACTAATACACCACTATTATCACCTGACCAGTATTATTCCAAGGCTCCAATAATTGTAATCGATTGTTCAAAACAAAATGAATCGGTAAAATCATCAAGTGTGGATATAAAAATTGAAATGGAATTTGAAGAACCAGTATCGGATGGAACTTCGGCATACTGTCTAATTCTACATGATAAGATAGTTACTTACACACCGCTGACCGGAATTGTGAAGAATGTACTTTAAGAAGAATTGTACAACGACTGCAAATTTTGAGGTTAGAATTATCTGCTTCAATTTTTGAGGTTAGAATTTCATTTGTGAAAGACAAGTTGAAAACAAACAATTATGTAATTGTATGAATTTCAAGGATTTTACGAAAAATATAAAAGCGAGAAAATATTTAGTGGAAACTTCATTCTATCTTCAACCGTCGTATGGGAAACATCATTCGCAAGATGAATTCTACTAACGGAGAAGAAAATACACCTCTAATGGATGATAATAGTTCAGATATAGAAAAACAAGTTGAACGAGAAATGGACGAGTTCCTAAAGTTTAACAAACATAAGAAGAGAGAAGAAGAAGAAGCTGAAAAAGAAGTAAAAAGGAAGAAGGTTGAAGTTAACATTACAACCAATATTTTAACAGAAGTATTTCTTCGGATTATCTACCCAATTTCTTCATGCATGACAAAAAGTATATCAGTTGGAATTTTAAAATCAATGGATTATTCACCAATTGTTATTTTAAATCATGGAAACAAAATGGTTACTTTCAGTGAAACTACTTGGGAATCTCTCATGAAACATTTACATCTTTTGGAGTGCTATTTAAGTAACAACACATTTGGAAGAAGAACAAGATTAAGTTTATTGGAATCAAATATTGAAGTTGATATAGTAAAACAACGTGGAGGACAAATTGTTCGCTTCAGAGATTTAACTACCCACAATGTTAAATTATATTTTACTAAAGAAGAATTTTACACTTTAAGCTGTACTACCGGTCCCGTCACCAGATATTTGAAACAACTAATATTTTCAAGTGCAATAATTAAAGACTATCTAATCGATACATTGGACAAACAACCTTTTGTTCCAATTTTATACGGTTCCGTGGATACTTCAATCTTTAATAGAATACCTCAAGAAGTTGAAATGTGGAGACAATTAAACAACTATCACACCAATTTTAATATCGATAAAGTGGCACAAGAAGTGAAAGAAGAAGAACAATCCTGTCTGTTATAAACGTCGGCTCATTCAATTTTTAAGTCAGTTGTTAATAAGACTTCATCATGAATAAACGGGTTTCGTTTTCTAATGCACCACACATAATGGAAGTTAAAAGAGGTATAATTGAATTTCAAGCTTTCCGAGGAAATGATGGTAATTTTATTATTAAAGAATTAGTAATCTTGGACATGAACACATCAGTAGTTTATCATTATTTGTTCAAACCTCCAGTACCATTTAATAGACTAACAACTAAAGCGAAAGTTACAAACAAATGGTTGAACAAACATTTTCACAACTTAAGATGGGATGAAGGTTTCATTAATTATAACATGATGCCGCACATTATGAATCATTATTGCAAAGAGTTTAAAATTATCTACACAAGAGGATTGGAAAAAGCAAATTGGATACAATCATTTACAAGCAACGAAGTGATTAATGCAATAATTGATAAAGATTTCCAATGCTACTTCAACGAACTTTGTATTTCATCAAAAAGTTTTAAACATCGAAGGTCGCAGTGCGCTTTAAAGAATGCCTACCGCTTGAATAGTTTCCTTCAAAAAAGTGGTGGGGGTAGTGTCGATTATAAAAGTGAGAGCGCTACCATGACGCAGCATGAGTATTACTCAAACCTCCGAAGAGACAACATCTCCAACGGACATTCTTATTTACAAGAAAATTAACAATAACATCAAGATGGCATCGCAGAACTTACTTCAAAATTTGGTCGATCAGTTCAACGCTCATTCTAAATCATCAATTCTACCTACGAAGAAATGTTCTGAACTAAAAGAAGAAAAACATTACATCATTCATACGATCAAGAAAATGGAAACTTCAGTAGGTGATGCTATTAATTGCACATTGAGCGAGGCACCGTATACAGTTGGTGACGAACCGAAGTTTCAAATCTTCCTACCTACACGTTTTGTACAACTTCTTCAAAATGAAGATCTTCGTGTAGTTCAACCCGGCGCACTCTATTTAGTTTCGCACGGACCAAGTGGAAATAACTCTACTGAACTTACAATTCATGTAACACCTACTATTGATTAGTTTGTACATAACATTGTAAATATTTGTTTGTAATTGTTTCTCAATAAATATGATATAAAACAAAAAAATAAAAAGCAACATATTGTAATGTCTTTGTACATTACAATATGTTGCTTTTTTAAAAATTCCACGGAATGACCTTGACCCAATTT
The DNA here is from genome assembly GCA_030545055.2 of Neoaliturus tenellus. Taxonomy (NCBI): domain Eukaryota; kingdom Metazoa; phylum Arthropoda; class Insecta; order Hemiptera; family Cicadellidae; genus Neoaliturus; species Neoaliturus tenellus. The sequence continues at coordinate 259,249,241 of CM061532.1, forward strand.
TGTGTGATGATAAAAGCAGAAATCTACTTGTGAAGTTCATCAGTCTACGACTACCTTTCGTACCGTACACATCTCGCTCACTCTATTGCTTAATATAAAAAACTAAATATGTCTCTCAAAGTCAAGTGTGCATCTTACGATACCAACACCATTACAACTTTTGAACAACTCGAAGATTTAACCAACGAAATGCGAGTTTTACTTACCGGTGGTTATCACTTAACTGTTGATGTTAGTGCTACTAATACAAGGATGTTCACTAAAACAAAATATTGCGATGATGAAATATTTATTTCTACACAACCTACAACTTCTTCATCGCCTACTGGTCAACATAACATCAAGTTCCAAAAATATTACCAATGTTGAATAACTTTTGACAAACAAAACTACAACTAAAGAATCACGTGTTGAATGTGAGTTAATAAAAAGTATGTGAAACTTGAATAAATAATCATTTGCTTCTCAGCTCTCACCACGACAAGACCTATTTAAGAAAATGTTGTACAGAATGATGATTCAACTTGATGGAAAAATCTATGGAAAAGATTACAACACTGTTGAACAAATGACTAAAGATATAGATGTATTAGCTAAAGAAGGATACCAAGCTAAATTAATTTTGAAATTTCCTGAAGTACATCCGCTATCAATAGAAGAACTAGTTGCTATGGCTAAAGCTGAGAAAGATAAAAAGTCTGAAGAAAACAAAGAGAAACAAACTTCTTAAGTATCAACATTCCTTACATTAGTAAGGTATAATTTTTTAAAACTCCATTTGGATGACCTTGAAATTACCCCCACCACTTTTCATAGTACATAAAACTCGCTATTCAACACTATACACTCTTATTCTTTCACTGGACTCCGCAGCATCAACATGGAAGAGCAAAAATACAAGTACAAACCTCGTTACTGTTGTGAACAACAGTGTACAGATTTAGGACCAATGATGGTGGATGGGTTAGCTTGTACTAAATGTGAATTCTTCGGATCTTGTTATTGCAAATGCAAAACAAAACAACTACCACCACCGGAATTGCGAACTTTCAAATTTTACAAATCAAGATATTTTCATACATGTTGTCCTCAAAGATGTTTCAAATTTCACCCTCTAGATCTTGCTCATTGTCAACGCACCAATTCTCATCAAGATGATTTTTGTACACATATGATAAAAAGATGTAAATACAGATCAGATTGGTATTCCGATCCTGTAGAACCATCAAATGTGTAATTTCAGTTTTACACTCTTTTTTAAAACTTCATTTGGATGACCTTGAGATTTCCCCCACCACTAGTTCTAATTTTTATATAATATTAAATCATTCCACTTCCAACACTCTAACTAACAACATGGAAAACAAATTTATCAAGTTTGAACATATAATAACTGACAGGGAGGAGATGGAAGAATTGTTTCAAAACTTACTTTCTATCATTGACGAATATCCTATAAGATGGTTCAGAATTGTAGTTCAATATTTAAATCCTGGTGAATTGTTTTCTTCATCAAGTGAAGAAGATAAAACAACTACTTCGGTTCAAATAATTGAATTAAAAGACGAAGAAGAAGAACTAAACATTTTATTCAATCATAAGCTCAAGGTTCCCCATATAAAAGCCCCCTCCCTAGACAGCCCCCCTCCCTAGACGCCTGCTCAAGGTCACCATTATATAAGCCCCCTCCCTATGCGCCGATCCTCATTCCATCACCGACTCTCCAACAATGAACAACTCTCCATTGGCCCGAATGAATTCTAGTTTTGAAATAAACTCTAAAGAAGAGTTACAAGACATTTTTAATATTTTACAAGAACTTGTAGATAATTTTACAACCATCAAAATGAATTTGGAAATAACATACGATTGTCCTATTTGTGATAAGGTTGAAAGTTTAGACGAAGACAGTTTACTAAATCTAACTCCTGCACCATCTGACACTACTGATGGTAATAATGAAGAGCAACGTCTTTCCCCCACCACTTCTTTGTAATTCATCCTTCCCCCCACCACTTCTTTATTTAACTAACATTTCTCCCTTTTACTTCTCATTCCGTCTTCGACTTCTGAACTATCAACATCACTTGTTTTAAAATTTCAAACACTAACACAATCATGATGGATATGATGGATGAAGTTCCCTTCGTAACTAGAATGGAAGAGGATAAATTGAAATTAGAAATTAAACGATTGGAAATGGAACAGGAAAACCAACTCGAAATGTTACATTTGTTCAAGCTTTTCAAATACATCATCTGGGGACTCTGCATTTACCTTCTCATCGTCGTCGGTGTTTGCATTTACAACTCTGTAATTCATCACAAAAGTTCAACTTGTTTAACCTCTGCTGTTGCACATTAATTGTATGTTCACTAATAAAATTCAAAAGTTACTTCAACCTATCCTACTATCACCAACTAGTTCAACTTAGAACTATTTCTGGTGGTAGTTGGGTAGGCTTTTTTAAAACTTACTCTGGATGACCTTGACATACTTTCCAGATCCTATTTATAAATTTGAATTTCAGTTTTAAACTAACTTTTAGTTTTGTTCAACTATTAAGAGTTTTGTTAACACCGTCAAATTTCAGTTTTCAACTAACTTTTAATTTATGTACACTTTTAGTTCAACCCTAGTTACTTTATTCGCAAATTCAGTTCAACCGACCGCCAACGCTATTGCCATCTCCACCCCAATATTTTAACATTTCTGCCCCCAACACCTGCCCGAACATCTGCCCATAGGGGCAGCTGCCCGGACATCTGTTCGGTTTTAAAAATATAAAAGAAAGGTAAAGGAGTGGGGGTGGCGCATGCTCACCAATGCAAAACTAAGGTTTGAGGTTAGAATTATCCATGGCGGCCGCCATGTCTAGTTCAGTTTCAACACATAGAGTCGGCGACCGGTTATTGGTCTAAAGGAGTGGGGGAAGGGGTGGTGGGGGGAAGGTTGCCATTTTATAAGCCCTCTCCCTAGGCGGCACTTCTCATTCGATCGCCAACTTTCAAACAAGAAACACCTCTCCCATGGCACGAATCAATTATCCCGCTATCACCAACTACTTCAACTTAAAACTATTTCTGGTGATAGTTGGATAGAATTTTTAAAAACTTACTCTGGATGACCTTGACATATTTTCCACATCCCAGTTATAAGTTTGAATTTCAATTTTCAACTAACTCTTAATTTTTCTTCAACTGTTAGAGTTTCGTCAACACCGACGAATTTCAATTTTGAACTAACTTTTAACTTTATGCGCAAATTCACTTCACCCTAACGCCAACACTATCGCCATCTCCACCCCAACCTATATGGCATAACATATAACTACAGCATCTCATATATACCCTCTAACCCCCACCGGAAGCTATGTGACATGGCAGCTGGCACCAGCTGCCACGGCACGTGGCTCGGGGGGCAGCTGATCTGTGCCAGGAGTGGCTTTTTCCCACTACTAAAGAACCCGCATAATGGCGGTCCTCAAAAGTTAATTGACCTTAATTCGCTAACTCGTGATTGAATTATCACTCTAAATTAAAGATAATGAAATTGTTAATTATTTCACAATTAATATTGTTGAAATTTTTCCTCATGATTCCCACCTAAACAAAATTCTATTTTTGAGTAAAATCAATTCCGTAAATGTTCTTAAGTACAGTATAATTCAAATATTTTATTGGATGGGAGGAGCTACAAAAATTAAATGACTGTTTAAATATCAGGAATTTCTGAAATTCCAACATTAGGTTTCGAAGTTTTTCTTTAGTTATTGTTGGTTGTTCTGTTATTCAGTTAAGAATACCCCAATGCCTCCTTAAAACTAGGTCAAAAGTAGTTATTTTTCGAAACCAGGTCATTTTAATACCTTCTCAAGCACATCAGTTGCAATACTTGACCTCGATAGGATAGCGTCATTTTATACCCTGCATGAAATAAACTATAACTCTTTAGTTAACTAGTTACTAAGTAGTGTGTTTTGGTCACTTTTAAAACCGGCCACGTGCCCAGGGAGCCACGTGCCGCGGCAGCTGGCGCCAGCTGCTATGTCACATAGCTTCCGGTGGGGGTTAGAGGGTATATATGAGATGCTGTAGTTATATTTTATGCCATATAGGTTGGGGTGGAGATGGCGATAGTGTTGGCGTTAGGGTGAAGTGAATTTGCGCATAAAATTAAAATTAAAAGTTAGTTCAAAATTGAAATTCGTCGGTGTTAACGAAACTCTAACAGTTGAAGAAAAATTAAGAGTTAGTTCAAAATTGAAATTCAAACTTATAACTGAGATGTGGAAAATATGTCAAGGTCATCCAGAGTAAGTTTTAAAAAATTCTATCCAACTATCACCAGAAATAGTTTTAAGTTGAAGTAGTTGGTGATAGCGGGATAATTGATTCGTGCCATGGGAGAGGTGTTTATCGTTTGAAAGTTGGCGATCGAATGAGAAGCGCCGCCTAGGGAGAGGGCTTATAAAATGGCAACCTTCCCCCACCACCCCTTCCCCCACTCCTTTAGACCAATAACCGGTCGCCGACTCTATGTGGTGAAACTGAACTAGACATGGCGGCCGCCATGGATAATTCTAACCTCAAACCTTAGTTTTGCATTGGTGAGCATGAGCCACCCCCACTCCTTTACCTTTCTTTTATATTTTTAAAACCGAACAGATGTTCGGGCAGGTGTTGGGGGCAGAAATGTTAAAATATTGGGGTGGAGATGGCAATAGCGTTGGCGGTCGGTTGAACTGAATTTGCGAATAAAGTAACTAGGGTTGAACTAAAAGTATACATAAATTAAAAGTTAGTTGAAAACTGAAATTTGACGGTGTTAACAAAACTCTTAATAGTTGAACAAAACTAAAAGTTAGTTTAAAACTGAAATTCAAATTTATAAATAGGATCTGGAAAGTATGTCAAGGTCATCCAGAGTAAGTTTTAAAAAAGCCTACCCAACTACCACCAGAAATAGTTCTAAGTTGAACTAGTTGGTGATAGTAGGATAGGTTGAAGTAACTTTTGAATTTTATTAGTGAACATACAATTAATGTGCAACAGCAGAGTTTAAACAAGTTGAACTTTTGTGATGAATTACAGAGTTGTAAATGCAAACACCGACGACGATGAGAAGGTAAATGCAGAGTCCCCAGATGATGTATTTGAAAAGCTTGAACAAATGTAACATTTCAAGTTGGTTTTCCCGTTCCATTTCCAATCGTTTAATTTCCAATTTCAATTTATCCTCTTCCATTCTAGTTATGAAGGGAACTTCATCCATCATATCCATCATGATTGTGTTAGTGTTTGAAATTTTAGTGATGTTGATAGTTCAGAAGTCGAAGACGGAATAAGAAGTGAAAGGGAGAAATGTTAGTTAAATAAAGAAGTGGTGGGGGGAAGGATGAATTACAAAGAAGTGGTGGGGGAAAGACGTTGCTCTTCATTATTACCATCAGTAGTGTCAGATGGTGCAGGAGTTAGATTTAGTAAACTGTCTTCGTCTAAACTTTCAACCTTATCACAAATAGGACAATCGTATGTTATTTCCAAATTCATTTTGATGGTTGCAAAATTATCTACAAGTTCTTGTAAAATATTAAAAATGTCTTGTAACTCTTCTTTAGAGTTTATTTCAAAACTAGAATTCATTCGGGCCAATGGAGAGTTGTTCATTGTTGGAGAGTCGGTGATGGAATGAGGATCGGCGCATAGGGAGGGGGCTTATATAATGGTGACCTTGAGCAGGCGTCTAGGGAGGGGGGCTGTCTAGGGAGGGGGCTTTTATATGGGGAACCTTGAGCTTATGATTAAATAAAATGTTTAGTTCTTCTTCTTCGTCTTTTAATTCAATTATTTGAACCGAAGTAGTTGTTTCATCCTCTTCACTCGATGAAGAAAACAATTCACCAGGATTTAAATATTGAACTACAATTCTGAACCATCTTATAGGATATTCGTCAATGATAGAAAGTAAGTTTTGAAACAATTCTTCCATCTCTTCCCTGTCAGTTATTATATGTTCAAACTTGATAAATTTGTTTTCCATGTTGTTAGTTAGAGTGTTGGAAGTGGAATGATTTAATATTATATAAAAATTAGAACTAGTGGTGGGGGGAAATCTCAAGGTCATCCAAATGAAGTTTTAAAAAAGAGTGTAAAACTGAAATTACACATTTGATGGTTCTACAGGATCGGAATACCAATCTGATCTGTATTTACATCTTTTTATCATATGTGTACAAAAATCATCTTGATGAGAATTGGTGCGTTGACAATGAGCAAGATCTAGAGGGTGAAATTTGAAACATCTTTGAGGACAACATGTATGAAAATATCTTGATTTGTAAAATTTGAAAGTTCGCAATTCCGGTGGTGGTAGTTGTTTTGTTTTGCATTTGCAATAACAAGATCCGAAGAATTCACATTTAGTACAAGCTAACCCATCCACCATCATTGGTCCTAAATCTGTACACTGTTGTTCACAACAGTAACGAGGTTTGTACTTGTATTTTTGCTCTTCCATGTTGACGCTGCGGAGTCCAGTGAAAGAATAAGAGTGTATAGTGTTGAATAGTGAGTTTTATGTACTGTGAAAAGTGGTGGGGGTAATTTCAAGGTCATCCAAATGGAGTTTTAAAAAATTATACCTTACAAGTGTAAGGATTATTAAAATTTAGGAAGTTTGTTTCTCTTTGTTTTCTTCAGACTTTTTCTCTCTCTCCGCCTTAGCCATAGCAACAAGTTCTTCTGTTGATAATGGATGTACTTCAGGAAATTTTAAAATTAATTTAGCTTGATATCCTTCTTTAGTTAATACATCTAAATCTTGGGTCATTTGTTCAATGGTGTTGTAGTCTTTTCCATAGATTTTTCCATCAAGTTGAATCATCATTCTGTACAACATTTTCTTAAATAGGTCTTGTCGTGGTGAGAGCTGAGAAGCAAATGATTATTTATACAAGTATCACATCCTTTTTATTAACTCACATTGATCATGTGATTCTTTAGTTGTAGTTTTGTCTGTCAAAAGTTATTCAACATTGGTAATACTTTTGGAACTTGATGTTATGTTGACCAGTTGGCGATGAAGAAGTTGTAGGTTGTGTAGAAATAAATATTTCATCATCGCAATATTTTGTTTTAGTGAACATCCTTGTATTAGTAGCACTAACATCAACAGTTAAGTGATAACCACCGGTAAGTAAAACTCGCATTTCGTTGGTTAAATCTTCGAGTTGTTCAAAAGTTGTAATGGTGTTGGTATCATAAGATGCACATTTGACTTTGAGAGACATCTTTTAGTTTTTATATTAAGCGATAGAGTGAGCGAGATGTGTACGGTACGAAAGGTAGTCGTAGACTGATGAATTTTACAAGTAGATTTTCGCTTTTATAATCACACACAAGTGGGTCAAGGTCATCCCGTGGAATTTTTAAAAAAAGCAACATATTGTAATGTACAAAGACATCACAATATGTTGCTTCTTTTAATTTTTTTTTGTTTTTTTCTTTATATCATATTTATTGAAAAACAATTACAAACAAATAGTTACAATGTTATGTACAAACTAATCAGTAGTAGGTGTTACATGAATTGTAAGTTCAGTAGAGTTGTTTCCACTGGGTCCATGTGATACCAAATAGAGTGCGCCGGGTTGAATTATACGAAGATCTTCATTTTGAAGTAGTTGTACGAAGCGCTTTGGTAAGAAGATCTGAAATTTTGCTTCATCACCAATTGTATAAGGTGCCTCGCTCAAAGTGCAATTTATAGCATCACCTACTGAAGTTTCCATTTTCTTAATAGTATGAATGATGTAGTGTTTTTCTTCTTTTAGTTCAGAACATTTCTTCGTAGGTAGAATTGATGATTTAGAATGAGCGTTGAACTGATCAACTAAACTTTGAAGTAAGTTCTGTGATGCCATATTGATGTTGTTGTTAATCTTCTTGTTAATAAGAATGTCCGTCGGAGATGTTGTCTCTTCGGAGGTTTGAGTAATACTCATGCTGTGTCATGGTAGCGCTCTCACTTTTATAATCGACACTACCCCCACCACTGACACTACCCCCACCAGTTTGTTGAAGGAAATTATTCAAGCGGTAGGCATTCTTTAAAGCGCACTGCGACCTTCGATGTTTAAAACTTTTTGATGAAATACAAAGTTCGTTGAAGTAGCATTGGAAATCTTTATCAATTATTGCATTAATCACTTCGTTGCTTGTAAATGATTGTATCCAATTTGCTTTTTCCAATCCCCTTGTGTAGATAATTTTAAACTCTTTGCAATAATGATTCATAATGTGCGGCATCATGTTATAATTAATGAAACCTTCATCCCATCTTAAGTTGTGAAAATGTTTGTTCAACCATTTGTTTGTAACTTTCGCTTTAGTTGTTAGTCTATTAAATGGTACTGGAGGTTTGAACAAATAATGATAAACTACTGATGTGTTCATGTCCAAGATTACTAATTCTTTAATAATAAAATTACCATCATTTCCTCGGAAAGCTTGAAATTCAATTATACCTCTTTTAACTTCCATTATATGTGGCGCATTAGAAAACGAAACCCGTTTATTCATGATGAAGTCTTACTAACAACTGACTTAAAAATTGAATGAGCCGATGTTTATAACAGACAGGATTGTTCTTCTTCTTTCACTTCTTGTGCCACTTCATCAATATTAAAATTGGTGTGATAGTTGTTTAATTGTCTCCACATTTCAACTTCTTGAGGTATTCTATTAAAGATTGAAGTATCCACGGGACCGTATAAAATTGGAACAAAAGGTTTTTTGTCCAATGTATCAATTAGATAGTCTTTAATTATTGCACTTGAAAATATTAGTTGTTTCAAATATCTGGTGACGGGACCGGTAGTACAACTTAAAGTATAAAATTCTTCTTTAGTGAAATATAATTTAACATTATGTGTAGTTAAATCTCTGAAGCGAACAATTTGTCCTCCACGATGTTTTACTATATCAACTTCAATATTTGATTCCAATAAACTTAATCTTGTTCTTCTTCCAAATGTGTTGTTACTTAAATAGCACTCCAAAAGATGTAAATGTTTCATGAGAGATTCCCAAGTAATTTCACTGAAAGTAACCATTTTGTTTCCATGATTTAAAATAACAATTGGTGAATAATCCATTGATTTTAAAATTCCAACTGATATACTTTTTGTCATGCATGAAGAAATTGGGTAGATAATCCGAAGAAATACTTCTGTTAAAATATTGGTTGTAATGTTAACTTCAACCTTCTTCCTTTTTACTTCTTTTTCAGCTTTTTCTTCTTCTCTCTTCTTATGTTTGTTGAATTTTAGGAACTAGTCCATTTCTCGTTCAACTTGTTTTTCTATATCTGAACTATTATCATCCATTAGAGGTGTATTTTCTTCTCCGTTAGTAGAATTCATCTTGCGAATGATGTTTCCCATACGACGGTTGAAGATAGAATGAAGTTTCTACTAATTATTTTCTCGCTTTTATATTTTTCGTAAATCCTTGAAATTTATACAATTACATAATTGTTTGTTTTGAACTTGTCTTTCACAAATGAAATTCTAACCTCAAAAATTAAAGCAGATAATTCTAACCTCAAAAATTTGCAGTTGTTGTACAATTCTTCTTAAAGTACATTCTTCACAATTCCGGTCAGCGGTGTGTAAGTAACTATTTTATCATGTAGAATTAGACAGTATGCCGAAGTTCCATCCGCTACTGGTTCTTCAAATTCCATTTCAATTTTTATATCCACACTTGATGATTTTACCGATTCATTTTGTTTTGAACAATCGATTACAATTATTGGAGCCTTGGAATAATACTGGTCAGGTGATAATAGTGGTGTATTAGTCTTTCCATAATATGACGATTGAAATCTTGCATACATATCGTATAAAATAGAAAAACGTTTTTTGCTGAACATGACATTCAAATTGTCATAGGGAAAGAATTGAGAGTTTAGGAAAACTTTACAATTCTTTATTTTACAGTGATCAAATTGACCAGCATTTGCAGTGATAACATCTTTTCGCTTAGTTTGAAAACCGAGTATTATGTACCTTGCTCGTTCCAAGTAAGTTGATGTCTTGACGGTCCATGTTTGTCGTTCTGTCTGAGGTAGTGTAGGGTATTCATGAAATTCCCAACTTCGGAATGGCATCACAATATCACGGTCAGATTTCAACTTTCTCAATAATAGGATTCTATGTTCATCAGCCAATCTTACATGAGGTACTCTCCAAACAACTTTATCCAACTGTAGTTGCCATTCCAGTTTATCTTCCGTAGTTGCAGGGTCTGCAAGTATCAAGTCCTTATTAGTTGAAGATCTGAGTAATACTAATTCTTGTTTGACATTTATTATTACCCGTTTGTAATCTTCAGCGAATCCCAAAAGCAATCGTAAAGGTACATGAAAATCAAAGTGACCGTTGGAAGCTGGTGTTATAGTGTCTTTATCGGGGGCAACCCATCCGGCGGTGACTATTGAATTCTTCTCATGCGGTGTTAATGATGTTAATCCTTTCAATGTCGTTGTTAAACCAACCTTTTTTGTTGAATCAACCGTCACCCCTGATATTTCATATCTTATTTCATCAAAAAGATATGCCATCGGGTTATTTATAAAAGGAACTGTTGAAGCAGTTTTTCCATCCAATTTTAATACCTGTCCTTCGATGTACAAGTAACTTTCACACGGTAAAGTGTAAATATCTTGTTGTTGAATGGGGATCCTTATTTCATCGTTATTGTTTAATTTTGATGAAGTGTAAGGGTTGTGCGTGTGATATTCCTTCTCCCATAGTGTTTCGTCGAACGTTGGTCCTTGAGATATATCCAGGATATCCATCGCTGTTAAGTTTCAATCCAATCTTCTGTAGAAAACGAATGTTGTCCGATGTTAACTCTTCCAATGTTGAGGAGCTACTGAGCTCCCGACTCTTCCGTTGCGGTTTAAATGATAATCCCATGTTGACTTTTATGTTGCTGCTCTGATGTGTATCCGTATAGTAATTGTTTCTCCTCTAAAGTCAACACTATGACCGTCTTGATCCAATATGTTCAGTACGATGTCTGAAATGAAACTGGTGTTTAACGGTAGGTATATCAAGTTTTGTGGCTTCTCAACAATTTTAAAACCGGGAGCCACTGTTGGATAAAATGTATGTAAAATATGTTGATTAACTCCATCTCTATACGATCCGTGTATAATGTTGCACGTGACATCGATACTATTTACTTTCAATATTGTTACAGTTGAATCACCTGAATGAGTAGTTCCAGGAGTTAAGATTTTCTTTTTTGTATCTGTAAATCCAAGTAAACTGCCAATCGACTGTTCCAAGCTGACATCAATATAATATTTTGAAGTTATTTCTGCTTTTAAAGTATTATTGTTTCCTTTAACGGTAATATTGTCTTCTCCGAGTTGTTTCTGTAATAATTGGTTTATATCATCAATTTCATAAGCTCCAGTAGGAAATGTAATTATTTTTAATTCTGAGTATTTTCCTGTAGCATCCTTAGTTTCATAATAATGTAGTAAATTATTCTTCCCTTCCGTAACATTGGGAATTGAGTTGTAGGTAGTCAAATCAAGTAATGCCGCTTCCCATAATCGTTCCTTGGATAGACGCAATGCTGGGAACAGCGTACTTTTCAATGTGGATGAATTTCCACTCAATGACACTGTATACGATGACATCTTAAAGCTGACTGACACTTTTCGCTAGAAACTCCAAACATAAATGCCCACATATTTCAGTATTGTTAGGTTGTTCTTTTTTGTAATTGTAAAAAATGTTTTTTGAGTTTCGAAAATAATGTTGAAGTTCTTTTGGCGGTGGTAGATTGCCAAAACTGTCAAAGTAGTAAACGGTTTGTCCAAGCTTTTTATAGCATACCCAATGAGTACCTGGACCATAGGTGGAATCCAAATTTACTATTCCAGTTTCATTTTTCCATATTTTAGTTGGTAATGCATCTTTCATAAAAACTCCTCGAAAGAATGGTATTTTCAAACATTTCACATAATCATTTAACTGATGATTTGTTAAGGCTTTATTTGGAATTATCAATTGACTCTTCTTATTTAGTACACACGGTATGGTCTTAGGTATAAACCTGCTCCGTTTTTTACCATTTGCCAAACAGAAGTCTTCTTTACATTTGGCTTATGAGTTCTACGACGTCCTTTTTTAATGTTTCCACCTCTTTTGGGAGCGCCTTTCTTTGCAGGTCTTCCTCTGCGACGTTTTCCACCACCTAACTTTGCTTTCGTCTTCATGGCTGTAGTTACTGCCCAAGCCGATGCTTTTTCTGCAATACTTGCGTCACTTGATTTTACTCTTTGCCAAGCTTTTTCCGCTAGAATTTTATCTGCTATTGATCTATTTGTTGAATCTTTATACTTTGAATATGCTATATCGTGTTCCTTGCAAGCTTGATCTAATTTATTAATTCCAGGATCTCCTCTTGCTAAACGCTTTGCCAATTTAGTTCCAGGTCCACAATATTGATAACCTCCGGGCAGATGTAATTCGTATGGTAAAGCGTCTATTGTTCGATTTACAACAGCACCAACTGGAATCCGTCTAAGCAGGGATAATGCAGCTGATGTTATACCACGTCCTCTCTTGCCGCTGTCTTGACGATGACTGAGCGATACGGTCTTCATTATGTTGTCTTATATAACTGGCGTGTTTACTCCACGAGATACTTTACACAAATGAATAACTTGTGCAAAATCTTTTATATTTAAAGACTTAGTTATTCAAATTAATTATATATTGATTTATAATTCTATTTTTAATCCAAGCTTCCCGTTCATCGGGTTGAATTATCACATGACTCGTTGTACTAGCTATATGATTATGGGTATCAATAAGTAAATTGCCCACTATTCTTATTAAACAATCTAAATTTACAGCATCTTTTGGATGTTGAGGATCATGTAATTGCATAATACGTTTATCATTACATGTGTAAGCTGTTGAATCACTTTTTGATGTTTTTATGACTTGTCCAATAGTAGCAGCATCATTTGAATCTTCACCTGGTAAAATATTAATTATTTTCTTCATCTTTGCATCATATTTAGTCCCAAAGTGTTTATCCCAAGTTATTGTTTGTTTCATTGTAACACAATCATTTTCTTCGTAACCAGGATAAATATCTTTTATTCTTCTATTACGACCATTGTATGTACCTAATGTACCACCAGTAGCAATTAATGTTTGCACCATTAGAGGTACATCTGTATCTTTTATACCAAATCTTCCATTTGTTATTGTTTTACGTCCTGCATCCCATTTATCATTATTTCCTTGCATTAAATTAAACTTTTCATTTCCATGTATAAATTTATCTCCCTGCTTTAACACGGCATCTTCATGTTTTACAAAATTGGATGTTTCCTTTTTTAATTCTTTAGATAATTGTTCCATAGTAACAGCATCTTTTGGTTGAGAACCAAACTTTACATTTGTCAATGTTTTACCATGACAATCAATTCCATTAACATCTTGTAAAATACAGTTGTCCTTGATGTATTTTAGGTTTACAGCATCACCGTCTTCCTTTGGGTATCCAATGTCATTTATAATAAATTTATAAAAAGAAAATCCATGTTCAGTTTTTTCCGGTATTATAGAATGTAAATATTCTTTATTAACTGAATCTTTATTATTTTTGGGATTTCCCACGTTGGTTATTCTATAATTTCCAGCATCATACGTTTGTCCATCTTTTAAGTTATTACCCCATTGCAATTTTAAAGTATTTGAAAGTTCAGATAATAAGTACTCTTTAGTAATTGCATCAGAACTTTCAGTTGGTTTACCAACATTAATTATTCTATGTGATTTAACATCGTAAGTATTCTTATGTAATTTCAATGATGTTGAAGTAGCTTCTTTTACTGTCTTCAAATTTGCTCCATCAGTATCTTCTTCTGGATCTTTAACTAGTTTTAAACGTTTATTACTTATGCTATAGTCACCTTCAGGTGTTTGCGGTAATCCACTTCTTTTTCTGTCTTCTCCAACTTGTACTCCTAACGCGGAGTACCGTCCGAACTTGTCGACGCTCATGTTAGAACTGATACGTCTTACGCTTGCAACTCTTTTATATCCGCGGACAATTATACAACTATACCACGATTCCTAAGTTCATCAACTAGAGCCACCCATTCATTATTCAAACCCGTATGACCGGCTTCCATGGCTTCATGCAATAGTCTCATTCGGTCAACCAATTTATTGATGTCGTTGTAGTAAATCACATTTGTATTGTATAGATTTTTCATCAATCCTTTACCAGAGGTTGAAGTATCTCCTTTACTCTTTTTACCATGTTGTTCAAGAAGTGATAAATCCATAAGTGATAAAGATTTTCTTTTCAATGGTTGTCTCACCGCTGGAGCAGTACGTAATGTGGGCAATTTTCGTGGAGGAAACAACTTTTTTATAACAATGTTATATTTTGTTGCACGTGAACGATTAATCATTGCATCCTTTAAGTAGTTTCTCTTATGAGCGTTAGTATTTTGTAAAATCTCTTTAAAAACACTTAAATCTTTGGATGAATATCTTAGTGGTATATTTTTAAAAATTAATTCATATAATCCTTTTGTTCCTTTATATCTATGCTCACCAATAATGATGTAATCGTCTTGAGTTATTTCAAGCTTTGAATCACCAATCTTTAATTCATTCCCATCAATTCTTGCTCCGTATATGTGTGATCTACTCAAATTCGGATTTGATTTCATGTCATGTAGCATTTTCATTATATATTTTCTTCCAAGAGGTCCATGTTGTAATATATCGCTACTCAATTGAGTTAAATTTGGAATAGATTGTTCAGCTTCAGGTATTGGCTGTTCTTCTCCCTTTTCAACAATTGGTTCTTCTTCTTCTTTTGCTTCTTCTTGCTCACTAGCACTTGTGTATGAATCATCATCTTCTTCTTTTTTTAATGCTTGTACTTCTTGTTTAGAAACTGGTAGTAAAACATCTCCTTCATAACGAGGTTTACCAATAGTTTCTGATATCTGTTTTAAAGGTTCCGTAATAGGTTTAAATGTAGTCTCTAGAAATTCTTCTCTTTCACTTAAACCCATCCTCAATGCACGATTCTTCATCCTAATAGAATCACTGAGTGATTTTATTTCTTTTAATAGTTTTTCTTGATTCACCATGTTTACACTGTGAAGTTCAACGTGTAACTAGATGTAGCATCGGTAGTTCAACGCATAAATACAAATTTATCCAACCCTATACGATATCTACCATTTTTAATATCTTCTTCCTTCATAATAACGAGAAAGCTATATTTCTCATTCCATGCTTTGCCACACATCTCTTTAAATTTTTCAAATGGCATATCCGCATTTACATGATCATTATATATATGCTTTAAATTTGTTTCATCTTGCTTGAAGATGATCAACATATTTGCATTGTCTCTTATAAGTTGTTTTGGAATTTTACTGTATGTTTGACCAATGTAAATGCTATCAATATTATGATGTCTTCCCATAGCAAAATAATTCCTTATTGTGTCATGATTTTCACAAGAAACATCGTCAAATATAAAAATAGAAAATGGTTTTGCTTCATTTGGTTGCATAATTGTTTCACTGGCATTAAACTTGTAAAAATTTACTTCAGGTACACTTGCAAGTACTTTATCCAATAATTGATATTTTGGTTGTTGCAATGATTTTGAAAAAATGTATATATTGTTAAAACGCAATCCTTTAGGATTAGTTATAAGGTTAAAAACAACATTAGTTTTTCCACAATTTGAAGGACCAGTTATTAGACACCTTATCGTATTTGGTAGTAATTCACCATGTTTTCCATAATTTAACTTATCATTGTCAACTGTCAATTCATCAATGTTATTGATATTAAATCGATCTTTTTGTTGTACAATCTCCATCTTGTATAAAGGTTAAACACACAATGAGCTATTAAACAACTATACTAAGTCTTTTGAAGGAATCCAAGAGTCTTCACTTTTATCAAACCCTAACCACCGGACTTTAACCATATCCTTTTTTCTTTGTAAAATCTTCTCGACAAGATATACATCACCAACTGTTGATTTCAACAATTCGTGTCCGTAGAATCCACCTTGAAGTAATTCACCCTTGTTATCCTTTAATAAATAGGTTTCAGGTATAGTTGGTTGCACTTTATAAATTGTAAATACTTCATTAGTCCAATTTGGTAGATATCTTTTACTAAATACACCTTTGTATTTGCTTATACGAACTTTATCGTTGACCTTGAACTTCTTTGGTTGCAATTTTTCTAATTTCGGTGTTGTATTATTTTTAATGCGTTGTAATACAATTTTCGCATTAGCACTGTTTACCTGGATAGGTTTCATTCCAATGGTACGATGATATTTGTTGTTATACTGTTTTATAAGTTGTGGTAATATGTCATACCACACATATGATCCTCGTTTTGAAAATTGTTTATACATCGCACCTTTCAATGTTCTATTAAGCTTTAACTTCAGAATTTGTAGAATAATGATTTATTTGATATTTCTTCATCAAAGCTCTAAAGTCTTTATTAAAATATTCTTTTCCATCATCGGTCTGTAGATGTTTAATTTTAAATTTATTTCTTTGTATTGTGGTTTCCATAGCTTTTGTAACACTTTTACCAGTCTTATCCTTCAATGGTAAAGCGTCAGCTATTTTAGTAAAACAGTCTATAATTGTTAAAATATATTTAAATCCTTTGTTTAATTTACTGTGCGGTATCATTTCAATGAGATCAGCTTGATAAAGATCATTCATCCCTTTAATGATTGTACTTCTTCTTGGAAATCTTCTTCTTGCTGGTTTATGTAGTTCATTTACAATCTTGTCCTTCACACTTTCCATCTTCAGATGTTGCTTGTACACCGCATGTAAAAATACTGATCCATAGAATAGTTTATTCTCATTTATATAGCTTGAATATAGGTCAAGGCCATTTCATATTAGTGTAAAAAAGAGGGAACATGGCATTGGGCTTGCCATGTCCCCTCTTCTTTACGGAAAGGAAAAAGGAAGAAGGTAGAGGGCGAAGAATAGGTTTACTGGTCAATAGGGTTTAGAGAGTAGTGGCCGAATGGTAAAGTATTAATTTTATCTTCTAAAATATGACGCTTGTCATCTTTGTAGCTTAATGCCCACTTTGTTTGTTTGACACTAAATAGTTGATGATTATAACTTCTAATAGTGTTGAACGTTGCAGTTGTTTCAACATTTTCAAACAAACATCTTTTATAATGTTCAAACTGTACGTTCTTCTTCAGGAAAGAAGTTTTTATTCCTTTGGCCTTCTTCGTGACTTGATGTTCGTTCCTCTCGTTTATGTACAGTTGAAATGAATACAGTTTGGACATTAATGCTACAATTTCCATCATCGGCACACCATTTGTTTCATCTTTAAATTTTCCCAATACTTTCTTATTTCTGTCATAGTCGTAATTTGGATGATCCTTAGGATAATCGGAAAAGTCGAAATCATCTTTATATATAAAGGTGCGTAGATCTTCATACATGTCATTTGTTTTAATCCAGTAAATTAGTGCATCCGTGTCCATATATGCAATACCAATGTTCTCTCTTCCATAATAGTTAACCATCTTCTTATAATGAAACTCGTACATATGTGTTTTTGAAATATCCAAGATTGACATTCCAAGATACAAAGGACGATCCATTGTAACTGACTTCTTGTTCATGGAAATAACAACTAGATTTTCATTAATAATTATAGATGAACCAAAGTTTGGTTGTTGCACCAATTTCTGTAATTTTACTGGATCAGTTACCAATTTGATATCCTTATGTTTCCTTTTGTTTTCCAAAGTCTTGCCAAATATTGCGTTATTCATTAATTTGAAAAAATCTTTTTGAAAACTTGATGTAGCGGTGGCTCTTCTTCTTGTGTTGTTGTCGATGTAAGGTTTTAACCAACAAGATTGAGAAAATTGTAGTACTCGATTAATTTTTGTAATTCTTAATCCTAAGTCTAAAGCTTGTTGTATCATCCAGTAATGTCCAACATATCGAGACTTGTCGGTTAAAGTCATCATTAATTTTGGCCATCTTCCAGTAGGGGAAATTTCAGTCTTCGGAAGAAGTGGTAAATCATAATGTTGATCATGAAGATGTTCAGGATATTCAAAATTAACATCAAAAATGTAACCAGTTTCACCATGCTTCGGTATATCCATTATGTTTCCAATCGATTCTGGATCTATCCATTTAAAATTATCATATGGAAGGGGATTCGACATTGCCCATCCGTATAAGTTATTTGCATCGAAATAACCTAGGAATGTTGTTGGTTTTGATGCATCATAATCGGGCAGATACTTGTTGTTGGCCTTGAAATGTCGTGTAACGCTTTGCGTCAATCCCCCTCGAACTCCTGACTCTAACATCATAACCATATCTATATCAGTAAGAAGTTGTATTTTACAATTTGTTTCTTTCAACATAGCTTGCCATGCTAATCCAGGTGAAGTGTACGAATGAAGAGGGTCTAATCCATATGCCGCAAAACATGTATTTCTAAATTCTTCCATTATATCACATAGTAAAGTTACATCCAATTTAACATAAAAATCTGAATATTCTCCCAATGTTCTAAATCCTAAATCGTTCCATACTTTACATGCATGATCATAGTCCTCTTGAGATATGTCCATGTCATAAAGTTTACTTTTGAATTCTTCTTTAGCCGGAAGTGATGTTTCATTAAATCTTTCTAAACTGTCTATGTAATCATATGGAAACACACCTTTCCGAAGTACCAAATCCAGTTTGTCGTTATTTACAATCTTCTTTGTTTCGATGAAATCTTGTTTCCTTAAATTTTCTGAAAGTTTGGATAAACTCGACGGCATAAATCTGTAGGAGTCCAAGAATCTTAGTTTCATGTTTCCAACTTCTTTGGAAAAACTTATAAACTTCTCTGAAGTTTCAGCTAACACATCGATTTTACCGTCGTCTCTTCCTAGTTCAGGTATTATAAAATGAGCATCGTACCCACTGAGGTTATGCAGAACCACAGGAATAAATAGTGGTAAACGATAGCTCAAGTTGCATTTATTACAAGCAGCACCCCTGTAATAACCTGTGAGGTGATCGTGATCTTTAACTTTATAATTCTCAATAGTAAAATCATTTTTGCATAAGAAACAACGAGTTGCATTTTCATGTTGAATTTCTTCTTCTTCCTCCATCGGTTTCATTGGTACAATATTTGTATATAATCTTTGTGCATTTCCAGCTATTGAATATAAGTGATCAAGAAATATTTTTTCTACATTTTCACCACGATATACTAGAGGTTCTGAAGTTAATCCATATCTGTTTAAATGTTCTTCTGATAATGTTGATTTAACCATTAAACAAAAACTATTTGGTTTGTGCATTTGATATTTGACACTTTTTCTAGCTTCACAATTTTCATCTTCCATAGGAATTAGTGTTGATTCAAAGTCCGCATATACAACTATAGGGATACGGTATTGATGATGAACCTTTTGAAATGTAACAAATGCTCTGTTTTCCGAAGGTAAATTAATCTTTGCTTCATAATTATTGTTACATAGCCTTTTGTGCTCTTGTAACCATTCTCTTCCTTGTCTTCCTTCTCGTTGAAAATTAAAACATCTCTTGCAAATTATCTTTCTGTGTCGAGCTTTAGAAAGCTGCTTGTTAACAAGAGAGTCGAATTTCTTAATGTACACATAGTGAGACACATCTCCTCGCGTTAGTAGTAGTAAATCCGTATGATCTGGTAGCTCTTCTTTTACAACACGTAAAGGATACACTTTGTTTGAACTATCTAATGCAAAAACATTGATAGATGTACCAGGATTTTTCTTCTCAAATTTTGATATATCTTTCAGTGATACAGGGTAAGTAATTCCTTGAAAATTGTACCTATGTCTTTGATTTTCATAGTGTTGGTTAGGTTTATCGAAATGATTTGGTACAAACTTAGATGTCATCGCATATCTAAAACATTCATTATCTTGATTTTTTACATTAATACATGATCTTGTATCCTTAATTCTTTTGGGCAAAGGAATGTAACTAGATCCCATTAGTCCATATCCATGTTTATGAACTCTTATATCTAATACTTCAATACTTGTAAGACTCCATCCGGATCCTCTTCCTTCGTGTTCCTGAATTTTTGTTAATATTTCTTCTATACAGTTTTCTACTATTGAATCAATGTTTGAACTTTCCATAATGGTTCGGTTTTTTGTTATGAATCCTCTTGGTGATAATTCTTCTTGTACATTTATAAACATAGCTTCTAGTAGTAAACCAAATTTAAGAAAGTTCAATCTTTTCAATTCTTCTTTTAAAGTTTTACTTACAATTGGTTTTGCTTCTCTAATAAATTCTTCTAGCTTCAAGTTTTCATTTTGAATCTTATGATGCATTACTACTTTACCGGGTAATGCAAATACTTGTAGATTCGGTAAAGTAGTTGAAGATGTTGCAGTTATTTCATCTTGTTCTTCTTGTTCTTCTTGTTCTTCTTGTTCTTCTTGTTCTTCTTGTTCTTCTTGTTGTTCTTGTTGTTCTTGTTGTTCTTGTTCTTGTTGTTCTTGTTGTTCTTGTTCTTGTTTTTCTTCTGGGTTGTTGTGAATTAGTTCTTTATGACAGTCTAATAGAATTTCATCGTGAAACGATTCCGAACATTTATCGCAACAATACATGTTGAGATGTTTACTCTTCGAAATTTCACCAAGAAATGAAATGGGCTCTCATGTTCCTCCTTTTATAACGGTTCCCCCACCACTATTTCATCTTCTTCACTATCCAAGGAAATCAAACATTTTGAACAAAAATATTAACCTTCTACAAACTAATTGTTCATTCGTGTTCTTTATTCCCATTGGAGTTTTAGTATATACTTCTTTATATTCAAGCTTTAACGAACTTTCCCCCACCCAACTAATTGTAGTTACTTTTAGGTGAAAATGGCTACAGCACAGACACTTGGTTAAACTAAATTTGTGCATAAATTAACTAAAGTTAAACTAAAAATTCGCATAAATTAAAAGTTAGTTCAAAACTAAAATTCGACAGTATTAAAAAAAACTCTTACAGTTGAACAAAAATAAACGTTAGTTCAAAACTGAAATTCAACAGTGTTAACCAAATTCTAACAGTCAAACAAATAGGTCAAGGTAATCCAATTTAACGCGAGAACGAGGAATAGAGCACTAAGTGGCATGTTAGTCCATTACCACAAAGTGATCTATTCCTCGCTCTCTATTCTACATCTACTTTTTTCAGTTTACTTATTTATATTAAAATGTTCAAATTTTACTATGTAGAATGTCCATTCTTTCTCTTCAACTCTTCGATTGTTTTTAGCAATTGTAACAAATATTCGTTAGTTTTCACCAAAGTCTTTAGTTTGCTACATCCAATTTCAATGGAAGGTATTATAAGTTGTAATTTTATAAGTTCAATCTTTTCTTTCTTGCGAATTTCTTTCTTTATTATATTATTCCTTATTTTTGCTGAAGATTTAAACTCCATGTTGTTTCTGCTAAAGCCACAATAATAATAAAAGTCTCTTGAAACAACCTGCATTTATACACATTCCCCCACCACTTTATAATCCCCACTCCTTTCCCCTTCTTTTTTATATGTGGAAGGAAGTATTATAATTAGATTCCTAATATTTCTTTTCCTTCTTCACTACGTGGGGGAAGGGTAATTTGTTATTACACTAGTTGTGCAAGAAAATAGCCGCCAGTGTCCACACCTTGTTCGTAGCACTCCATCATAGATTGTGCCCACTGCAACATGCGGTCTCTGTCATTTGGTGTGACAAGGAAAGAATGACTATCACCATACAATATAAAAGAGTCAATTCGTACATAACATCCTGAGTCCAACCATTTATTAGCTTCAGCCATAAACTTTTCTATTGTATCAAATGGAAATTGTGGATCAATTGCTATAACTTTACGTTCTTCACTAAGTTCAACAGTATAATCATCATCGTCCTCATCATCTTCACTTTCACTGTCGTTACTTAAAGTGTCTTCAGATTGTTCAAAAACATCAGAAATTTCAGAAAAATTAAAATTTTCATTCAGATGAGGAGGCATTTTGAAGCAAGAAATATTGTAAACAGCAGAGACGAAACGACAAGAGCGGCGTGTAGAAGAAAAATGAAGGGGTGACCAACGCTCGCTCCGCTTTTATAATAGTATGCAAATGAGGGATAGGTGCTGACCATGACCAGTCATCGACCCAAAGGAGTGGGGGAAGTATTTTTCTTACTACTTGGATGGAAGTAGGTTAGTAGGTCACGAGACTTAGAGTGTTAAAAAATAATGGGGGAGAAACACAACGCTATAACGCGTTGTGTTTCTCCCCCAGTATTTTTTTAAGCAATAATTTGGAAAAAGCTATGTGAATTTACTTGCTACGCCCCCACCTTGTAATACCATCCAGTTTGTGTCTGAGGAGATAGTCTTTAGAGTCTAACTCATAAACTGATTTCTCTTTGCGCAAGGATTCAATCACTTTAATATTATATCTTACGCCGTTACAAGTTGCCAAAATGTGTTTGTTGTCAATAACACTTTCAAAAAAATAGACACAACCTCTCTTAAGCCTATTTCCTTTCACACCAATAATTTTGGATTGGTATTCAACAGTGGGGGTTTCTGTCACTTGTGGTTCAGAAATGTGTTTTACGACATGTACACGGCAAAAACTTTCGTTTTTTACACATTTCCTCCCACAAGGTGATCCTTTCTTAATTCCCCTAGTAAGCATTTCAGGGCAAGTAGTGGGACGGCTAAATGCCCTACGACGCTCTTCTTGTAATAATTGAAATTGCTCTGAAGGAGCGGGTTTAGGAGTTGGTTTAGGAGCTGGTTTAGAAGCTGGTTTAGGAGCTGATTTAGGAGATGATTTAGTAGCAGGTTGAGAGGAATCAGTTTTGTGATAGGTATGATCTTCAGGTGTACTAAGTGGTGGGGTAGGAGGCAATGGTGATAGTAGGATAATAGGTGTGCTAAGACGATGAACAATGGTTTCAACGGAAGGGGTATTAGGATGGTGGTGAACTGGCTTCTGCGGTGGCGGCATAGTAGTTGATGGTGGTGCGGAGTCCTTTGAAGGCGAAGGCGGTGAAAAAATACTACGAAGTCTACAAGTGTTGGTTGGCGGAAGAATAGCTCCAGAAGTTGAAGGTTGAGATGCAAGTCGATTCTTGTAGCAATCAGGAAGGTTTTTGAGGCGAAGAGTTTTCTTAGGTGCAGGAACAGCCGTAGTAGAAATAGAAGTCGAAGTAGAAGTTAAAGTAGAAGTTGTAGTTGGCAGAGATAACATGGTTGTGGCTCCAAGTTCGCAGCGTAACGTCTGTAATCAGAATGAAATGTTAGCCGCAGTCGGTGCGTCTTTTATAACAATATGCAAATGAGAGGGGTAGCAGCTGGCCGAGACTGATTATTGACCTGGGAGGTGGGGGAAAAGGGGAAAGAGAAGGTATTTATTTAAAATAATTCGCATAACTTTTAACTAAAATAAGATAACCAAATTCTTCTTTTACCAAAATGTTTGTCTTACATAGACCTTTTCAATGATGTATCGCTTGTCCAAATCCGTCAATCCATTATCAAGTTATAGCCATTTTAATTTTTCAGGTCATGACCGGTCGTTCACCCGTAGTGGGGGAAGGAGTGGGGGTAGGAGTGGGGGAAGGGGGGGGGGGGAATCGACTCCATTTTTTCGGGGGGGGGGGAATCGACTCCATTTTTTCGGGGGGGGGAGGGGGGGGGGGAGGGGGGGGGGTCATTGACCCTTCCGAAAGT
Organism: Neoaliturus tenellus; assembly: GCA_030545055.2. Classification (NCBI taxonomy): domain Eukaryota; kingdom Metazoa; phylum Arthropoda; class Insecta; order Hemiptera; family Cicadellidae; genus Neoaliturus; species Neoaliturus tenellus. Next base: position 259,273,141 of record CM061532.1, read on the forward strand.
GGGTCAAGGTCATTCAAGATTTATAATGATCCAAGGTGATGGGAACAGTAATACTGTTCCCACCACCCTGTTTGCCTAGCGGTTCCCACTCCCAACCCACTAGTTACGTTCTGCAAGGGAGGTCCCTGGGCCGTCCGCATCAAAGCGTAACTTCCCGTCCGCATCAAAGCGTAACCATTAATTTCAGGGAAACTGGAACAGTTAATGCAGAAACGCAACTCTAACCCCACCCAAACTAATCCCACCCATCATATTCCTAAACAAAATGCAAAAAAAAGTCCGACTTGCGGATGTCCCACCCATTTTAAATGAAGTTCAACTGAACTTCTGAATTTACAGTTAATCTACCCCCTAACATCTAGCTGTAAGGCAAAACAAATGCACAAAACAAACATAAATTATTAGTACCAACACATCATTATTAAAAACCAAATAATTCAACACAACCAAATACCATCATTATTCTTAAAATTAATACACCTTAATGCTAAATACCATCATTATTCTTAAAAATTAATACACCTTAATGCTAAACCCAACTTATAACTAACATCGCAATGCGCAAATTATTTCTTAAATTAAATACACCTTACAACTAAACACACACACACACACACACATACTACATTGCATTAAAAAACGCAACGTAGTAGAAGAAGTTCAAATATATATAGGCCTACTATATATTTGAAACCTCTTGCTGAGTCGCCAACAACCTTTCGCTATGAAAGTTTGTTGACGACTGACGCTAAGATCAGGCTCGTATTGCTCCTCGGATTCTCGAGTAGTGGGGGAAGTTGTTTCACTCCAGTACAGTGTTCAATCCAGTCCAGTTCGCAGCAGTGTAAAAGGAAGGCAAAGGAGTGGGGAGCGGCGCATGCGCAACAACACAAAACCAAGGTTTGAGGTTAGAATTATCCATGTGCAGTAGCGCTAAAGTGAGTAATTCAGGACTAGGCGCATGCGCATAGCATGGACTGATTCCGGTCCGGAGAACTCGTTGTATGCGCAGCAGGTTTGAGGTTAGAATTATCCATGGCAGCTGCCATGTTTGGTCTGGTTTCACCACATAGAGTCAGCAACCGGTGGTGACCGGTCATTGGCCTAGAAGGAGTAGGGAAAGGTGGTGACCGGCCATTGACCCAGAGGAGTAGGGGAAGGAGTGGGGGAAGGGGGGGGGGCTCCATTTTTCGGGGGGGGGGAGGGGGGGAGGGGGGGGGGCTCCATTTTTTCGGGGGGGGGAGGGGGGGGGAAGGGGGGGGGGGAGGGGGGGGGAGGTCATTGACCTTTCCGGTCGGTCATTGACCCCAAGGAGTAGGGATAGACACAGAACCCTACTTCTCTTACTACTCAGGTGAAAGTCGGTCAACCAGTCATTTGCTTGCCATCTGCCGCCATCTGGCTGGAGTTATTGCCTCTATAAAGGTGGGTAGTTTATCGCGCTACAAACATTCATTGCCTCGCATCCGCTCGGTCATCATCTCTCATTAGTTTTATGTTATGCCTACTTCACTTACTAGGTTTGAGGTTAGAATTATCCATGGAATAGCCTTCGTAAATTCTAACCTATAAAATTACTACTCTGGCGTTCTGTTTCAATTTCTTTTACACTTCATTTTATATCTCAGTCTTCTTTTAACTTCTGAACTTAACACATCGGTTATAATGACTGCACAATGTTTAAAATTAAAGCTTTTGCGAACACAACACATATTACGAAGTACTTCTAAACCTTCAATTTCAAAGTGTAGAACTAATTTAAATAGAGTTAGGAAGAAGTACAGTTTTAACCCATTATACTCAAAGACTTCGCAGGTTAATGTTGATGATAATGTTATTTACAACATTTTGCATTCTATGTTACAATTCAACAACTTTGAACTTGTTACACCTATCGACTGTGTTCAACAAGTTTTTTTATTTTACCCCTACTATTCCTCATATAAGCGCTGTCACCACAATTCCTACTTCATGCTCCTCTATTCTCTTCAGCTAAGCTAAAGTTTGAGGTTAGAATTATCCATGGCGGCCGCCATGTCTAGTTCAGTTTCACCACATAGAGTCGGCGACCGGTTATTGGTCTAAAGGAGTGGGGGAAGGGGTGGTGGGGGAAGGTTGCCATTTTATAAGCCCTCTCCCTAGGCGGCGCTTCTCATTCGATCGCCAACTTTCAAACGATAAACACCTCTCCCATGGCACGAATCAATTATCCCGCTATCACCAACTACTTCAACTTAAAACTATTTCTGGTGATAGTTGGATAGAATTTTTTAAACTTACTCTGGATGACCTTGACATATTTTCCGCATCTCAGTTATAAGTTTGAATTTCAATTTTCAACTAACTCTTAATTTTTCTTCAACTGTTAGAGTTTCGTTAACACCGACGAATTTCAATTTTGAACTAACTTTTAATTTTAATTTTATGCGCAAATTCACTTCACCCTAACGCCAACACTATCGCCATCTCCACCCCAACCTATATGGCATAAAATATAACTACAGCATCTTCATATATACCCTCTAACACCCACCGGAAGCTATGTGACATGGCAGCTGGCGCCAGCTGCCGCGGCACGTGGCCCGGTGGGCACGTGGCCGGTTTTAAAAGTGACCAAAACACACTACTTTACTATATTTAATAGCCATTTTTTTCTATTACAGTACATAGTTAGAATATTAAACTATCTTAGGTATCTTCTAATGTATTACCACTAAAAATTGTTTATCACTACATTATTCGTATTTTTTTAAGAAGACCACGTTTTTAGCTATCTAAAAACTATTTTAAATGTTATGGTTTAACTAATGAAGATGTAAAATGTTTACTAAATACATGCTGTAATCAGTTTCTATTTTTTTTTTTAATTTTTTTTTATGTTTGAGTCTTTGAATACTGCATACGATACACTCTATTGCCGGATTCGGACAATACCCGAAATTTTTACCCACTCTGTGACGTGGACAGTTCGGAATACCCACATCGCAAAGTGATCATTTTATTTGGACATTGACCGGACCTAAACACCCAGACCAGGTTATTGTAAGCGCGCAATTGCCGAAATAAACACGTCCTTGATTCGTCCCAAACGTGCAGTTTTCATCGTTCATGTTCATCACTATCACTACAGCCATGACATGACTCTTATTGATTTTGTTGCTTGTATTAATAAGTGGAAGGGATAATATGTGCAGGTCTGGACCATGAGAAACGCGATTCGGCTTTTGCGCAAACTACAAACACCCACACCGCGACGTTGGCAATCAAATTCACCCACGTCGAGGTGTGGGTATCGTGGTTTTACTCAATCACCGAACAACGGGGTTTATTTCGGGAATTGCGAGCTTACATACCCACTCCGCGGTCTGGGTATTTTGCTTCAGCAATGTCCGTATTGTACACGTCGAGAAGTCTGTAAATATTTCAGGCATTGTCCGTATTTGGCAGTTGAGTGTAACATATGTATTATTTGAAAAATCAACGGGATTGCAATAGTCGATGGTCCATGTGCTGCTCTGTTTATAACGCAGTTCTTTTTGGTCATTTATTTATTTTGTCATTCGCCTCTAGCTAACCTAACCACTTGGGTGACTGGGCAGCAGAGTTCATGGGGAGGATGCTAGCCGGGGGTGGACCGCTTCATTAGCAGTTGCCCTGCAACACCAATCAGTTCTGCGCTGTAGATCAAGACAAACATTAATCGATGAGGAATATTTAGTAATAGTATTTGCATATTCTATAATTGATATTTTGTATTATAGAGTGATTTTTAACAGTCTTTAATGAGTGACGTCACATTAACCAAAAAGGTCAATTAAAGGGTATAAATTAATAATTTAACGTTGGATACATAAAAAAATAATAATAATACAGTGCCCTTTTTTAATTGAAATGCCCTTGGAACGCTCCAAACAAAGGAAGTTACATTTCGCTTCCCAAAGGAAGTTTAGGAAACTTGTTTTAGGACTTGATATAAATTAACGTTTTATAGCAATATCTTATAAATAACCAACCGGATTATGTCCCTCAAAAATGACTAATTTAAGATTGTTATTTACCACTAAAGAACGTACATAAAACAACTCAGGTAAACAACTAAATTTTACGAATGTTTTGACTGTCAGCAAGCTAGATTGGGAAAATAGATATTATCATAGCTTGTTTAAATAAAAATTGACAGTTCGATATGTAAGCGTTACCAAATAAGATTAGACCACTTTTCTAGATGTTTATTTGGAGATGTAATAAAAGTTGATAACATTGATCGTTCATGTTCTCTAAAAATGGTTAAATAAAAATGTATAATGAACTTAATGTACACATTTTTGTAGTTATAAAGTGACCTGTTGCAAATTAGCGTTTTGTTAAGGATATTTTGTCCATTTTACTAAAGTTGGACATCTCTTTTATGGCTTAACACACGCACATACCTGATGCATGTTGTATGCTGTTTTTACATATTTAACAAAAAAGCTAGCTATTATGTTGAAGTTTAATTACAAACTTTTGATATTGTTTTATTTATTTATTTTTTTGCTAATGACAAGTTATAGTTACATGCTGGGTTTACAAGTGTTTTGTTATTTCACATTGTACTAGATGTTGATAATTGGCTAAACTAAGAATAGTTGTTTTCAGGAAAAAAAAAATAAAAAATATGGTGAATATATTGCAAATGTTTTTAAAACATATTACCTGAAACATTAGTACTAATAAACAAACAATAATAACACATTTTTACTAGAAATGTATTTTGTTATCTTTCCAATATTAATTAGCAAGTCATGAAACGAAATAAAGCTTTAAAATATAGGATTATAAAACATATAGATATACTTATTCAAAAAAGCAAACTGTTTAAGGACTTTGAGAGATATATATACTTTAAATGAGATGATATGTATTCATAGATGGAAAATCAATTGAATGATGCAGTGGTAGCAGCAAATTGGCTAATTTAGAAAACCCATTACACCAAACTAGATTCCGATTAATGTGTTTAAATCGTTATCAGTAAATAACGTCTCATGTGCTTGCTGGGCATTCGGAATTGAATAGAATACGTTTTAATAAACTATTACTGGGTATATATTTATATATTTAAATTTTACATTTAAGGTATGTAAATTCACTTTTACGTGAAGTTTTTTTGATAAAAATGCCTAAAAATATTTTCATCATACTGCACCAGAACAGCCGTTTCCTGTAATTAGTCCACAAAGATGGAGTTTTCTGTAGCATATTAAAAGTACACCGAATACATAAAAAAAACATTTTCTGTGCGCTAAAGTAATTTTTTCGCAAGCAAATGTACTAATACAAAACAAAGAATGCAAATGTAAACAAAACTACTCTCGGACTACATTTAAATGCACGATTTTCACATTTTATTCATTCCACTTCTATATCAGCTGTTTTAAGGAATATTTCAACTATGGTGGAAGTGAACTACTAAACGTAAATAGAAAATGAGATTATAGTCCGTTACAGCAAAAAGCCACTGAAATCGGAGTATTAAAAATGAATATTCGGAATATTTAAGGATTATATTGATTATTTGTCCTATTGATGAAAAATATTATTTCATGAGCTTTTATTAGTATGTTTATAGTTTTTATTAATATGTTTGTTAATAAATAAACTCATAACAATTTCATTTAACTCACAATGCTAGTGAATTTTAATCATGAAATATAATATATTCCATGGTAAATCTGGTTATCTCTTAAATGAACACTATAAATTAAAAATATAAATTTTTATTAAGTCCAATTAAACATTTTATTTGTATTAAAGGTACATTTAAAGAAACTAATGGGATGATTGTTATGCTAGTAGTGGCGATGATTAATGATTTCCAAAATTGTAATATATGTAAATGATTATCTGCCCTCTAAATGGTTTATTAATGACAATAACCTATATTCCCAGACGGGTGATGTAACTTAGTTAAGTAATGAATAGCACGTAGTTAGAGCCAGAAATTGGCAATATCGATTTCTATATCACTTGTCTTTATACTCAACACCTTGACATACATGTTTATAACGCATTGTTTGAAGAGATATTAGTAAGCTTAAAAGTATATTAATAATTTATAGCAACATAGCATACTTTACTTACGAAATTTAGGAAATATGTTTCTGTCTAGTTCATAAAATGTCTAAATAATTATGTTGATAATAATAATATAGGTTTTGGTAATGCGCAATTTTTCTAGTTGATTTACATAGAAAACTTTACATTAATTAATTTACATTAATTAGTTTCAATTCACAAAATGTCAAAACTATGGTTGTATGAGCCCATCGAAATAATATAAAAATTATGTTTTAATCATACCATAGTTATAGTAGTTAAATATTGATATATTATAAACTGTTAAACTTTTATGGTACTTTGTTTAGTAGTATTTTAGAATTTTATTTTATATATTATACTATTAATAACAAATATACTTAAAAATAATTACATCTCAGATGGATAAACTTAATGCCCAAATGTCCAATCGTTCAAGTTTTAATAAATATGGTTTCGGAATTTTTTCATTATATACCGAAGTAAGTTTTGAAATGTTCATTGTCATATAATTTACAATTAACAGTTAAAAGTTTTGCAAAGTGTATTTTGATCATTCTCCATTTAGATTGGCCAGTATTAAATAATAATTTTATGTAGGCCTACAAACACTACCACAGATATATGATACACAATGATAGATCATGTAACAAATCTTTGTCATAACTTTTCAAAGGAATATAACGTTCGGGAAAGTTTGAGGTATTAAAAATAGTACAAACGTTTATGAATGAAAAAACCTTGATCAAATAGACCTAATTGACAAAATAAATTTACGAGGTAATTTAAATTTTATTATAAATTTCACAAATACTTTAACTAAAGCTGGTAAATACCCTAACTAACCTTAACTAAACAATTAGTTTAACAAATAACCCAAACACAAAAACTGTTTACAATAACGTAAATAAATTATTATAATGATAACTGTTCTTTTACCGAGTGTCCCAGAGCACCCATACACCCTTCCTTAAAATTTAAATAATTCATTTTCAACAAAAACATGTAACCTGTTATGCTATATCGATTAAACACAGTTTTGTCCCGAGGCATGTTTGTTTAATCAAAAATGTTCAGAGGCAATGAATTTGAAAATTGGTTCACATTATTCTTATGGGAAAAATCTAATTTTTAACCACCACTATCCCTAATCCGTTACGATTATGGGTAGAAATTAAAATTGTAAAGTTGTCTTAAAATTACGTGTAGAATCCAAAAAAATATCATAAAAAATTGGTGTATGTATTTTAAATTAGTGACTTCACGTCTGTAAACTTTATTTCTGGTACAATTTTTTACATTGGAATCACTTTCAACCGATACAGCGAAACCGGTTTACCGTCACTGTCATTCGATACAGCGAAACCGGTTTAACGATAATGGCAAAATTAGTTTTTGTTAAAAATTATTTCTGTGCATTTAAACAGGAGGGTTCTGAGACACCCTGTATAAATTATTATTTTAACAAGAGTAGTTATTTCCGTAAAAACTTTTTATCTAATCGCCTCAGATCAACAGCGGTTCTTTGAAAGTTCCATACAACAATTACTTGCTCTCGTGATTGAGCATTGCTCGTATTCTCTGCTGTGTTGGAACACTGCTCACGCACCAGACACATAAGTCTCAGTGTCGGCTTGTGTGCTCTTATGAACCCACTAACTACTAGTTACATCCAAGATAAACGGGCTGAAATTGTTAATAATCTTGTATATTGTCTATATCACTGGTTTATGATTAGACTACTTTATATACGATTCAAATTAATCTTGGATTTGTAGTTTGTATTGGCTGTTTCAAATTGTAATGTATTTAGTTGATCATTTTTACAGTGTGTAGCTAGTTTGAAAATTAGTTACAACCCAATGTTGAACTAAATTCTCATATGGGTTTAAAATCACATGTATTTTGTGGGTCTTATATATACCAGCCATCTCAATAAAAAGGAAATCAAAGAACAGCTCACTTAAATTTATGAAGAAACTAGGAATTCAGAAGAGTCATAAGAGCATATTTCCAGTTTAACCCAATTTATGATCATCTTTTAACCAAGTAATATAATGGCTTACCACTCGATCTTGTTCTGGTACACAGGATGACAAAGCTAAATGTATTCATGAAAAATAAAAAAATCAAATAAAAATACTGTTTATTTCTTTTTTAAGAACACACAACTTCTAAAATTTATGAATGTAATTTAATACACAAAACTTTGAGTTTACAATATGAAATAACCTTATTTTCATTTTGATTGTTTTGTTTGCTTTACTATCCTAAATTAATAATAAATAGTAAAATCTGAATGTTGTATTCAATCCTACTTTGTAATTCGTGTTAGGTTATACATCATAAAATGTTGGTTTTGAATTGACTTTAACTTTTCTGAATTCCTAGTTTCTTTCAGAAGTCAAGTGAGCTAGCTATTCATAATTCGTTAAGCTTTTTCAACTATCTATAAAAAATTAAGTAAATTGTGTTTGGTTATGAAAATCATATAGTTATGAAATAAGTTATTGGACTTATATATATTTTTGGACCGATATTTTTTTATGGAAGATAGTTTTTTTGTATTGTAAAATTAATTTGTATAAAAAACAATATTATTTTAATGAGGGCGTTATTGAATACGTTGTGCCGAAATGTAAATATTCATATTTTACAGCGGTATATGCCAATATGTAAAATTCATTCAATTTGTTTTACACGTTTTTTTTTTTTTTTTTTTTTTTTTTTTGGGAGGGGGTTTTAAGAAAATTAGGAGTAGTATGAGGTTCTGGACCTATGGATCTATTCAGAATATGTTCAGTGTTTTGAATATAGGTAAACTGCAAAGTATTAAAAGTCCCATTCGTATTAAATGGTTGTTGATAATTTTTTAAAGTTTATCATAAAAGTTTTTCTTATAAGTAGAGATAAAGCTCTCTTCAGGTTGTCTCTTTATGTTAAATATCAACTCAACAAATATTTGTTGAAATAGAGACTTGATAGATTGTGATGTCATAAGATGAATATTTATCATTCCTTCTGCAATATTACACAAGTTATGTTCCAAGCCAGTGACGTCATGGCTTGTAACCACAGCAACGTCGCTGGTGACTCCAGAGAGTCCCGAGATTTACTGAAGATATATGCGACTATGTTGCGCTCTACTGCCCATCTGGGAGAAGTAAAAAGTAGTGTCTTTTTATAGGAACTAATACTTCCAAACAGTACAATATTACAAATATAAAAAGGCTATTGCATGGTATATAGTTGTATGTATTTAGAAATATTAAAAGTTTTGCTATTAGTTTTTTTTCACAAAACTAATGAAAACAAATATTTCATGACAATATATAATCAAAATATAGTTAATAAAAAAAAAAAATTTAGAAATGCCTTGTGTTAAAAAGTGTATTTTGTAAAGTGTATTTTTTGTAAATAAAAATATATAATTAAGTAATAATTAAAGTACAATAAAAGCCAATGAAAGTTCGACATAATAGCACTGACTACATGTATCGTTTCACACCAAGATAATGTTACATACTATGGAGAAACCCACTGTTTTGTTGTAAGTTGCTATTTTCACAATAGCTATATTGTGAGAATAGCAACTTACAACAAATCAGTGGGTTATTGTAACTCCACAAAAATATTTGACGGTATACTATTTATGTTAAAAAAATATATGATGCCAATTTAATATTAAGGATTCATTTAAATTAGTATATCTGATAAGGCTTTGAACATGTGACCTCTACATTTTCTTTTTATACATCATAACAATGTCAACATTTATTGAAACTTTAATTTCAGTTTGTCTCTTGCTTTATAACAGTCGTAAATAAACAGGAAAACGTATTCATAAATAAATATTTCCTCATAAACTATCGGATGTCAGGCGTCTCCTTGAGAATAGTTCACCAATAAGGTGAGAAGAGGAGTAAGATTAAAGGGGAAAAGCAAAGACGGAGGGAGGGTGGTTGTGGTTAGTGAGTCCAAGTTTTGAAACTTAACATGGAAACTCTGACTAAAGCTGTAATATCCGTTCATTACCTGTCCAACCAGGCTAAAATCGATCTGAAACTAATTTAACTGCGTACTTTTCCATGTGTACCTGTTTCGGAAGTTTTAATTAATAAATTTGAATTTAATTGCATTCCATTTCACCCCTTGTTAATTAAAATCATGAGTCTCTTCTATCGAAAAATACTTTTAAGATTCCGTACATATTCTGGTTTACAGCCAAACTACATCCCAAAGGTGAATATAATATAATGCTCATTGATATTATATTTATTTTAATTAAATCGATCTATTTCACAGGGCGGTTAGGAATATTATTACTATTATATAAATATACAAGTCGTTGCCCATCGATACTCGATGGAAACATCTCCATCCGTGTTGATCGAGTGGACTGCCAGGCAGATAGTGCAAGACATGTATCAAATTTAATTTTAGTTTACACTTTCTTTCAATTGATTATCTGATTACGTGGCTAAGTAACTTAAAGTACAGTAATAAAAAATTTACTGTTAAAACTTATTTATTTATTTCTATCCACTAACTATAAAATTGTACAGTTGAAATAGTATAAAACTAAATATTTTTTCATTTAAATAATGATTCATTATAGGTATATTGAAGCAAATTTTTAGGTACTAGCCCAAAATAAACCAATTTTTTTGCGTTTGCACTTCTACTGTTTGTAAGCCTGATACCTACAATCAACTGATTGAATGGATGTAAAATAAATTAATTGCTACTGTTTCGAAATGTTGATTTTTGTAATTTAAGAAGTTAAGATAAAGTTAAAGTAAATAAAACCTGCAAATATAAAAGAAAAACATTTTATTTGGTACAGACTACATGTAATTCCGTCCAGTGGAAGTTTCAGACGAACTATGTCCAAAGGATTGAAAATCTTGACTCGTTCCCCATGTTAAATCTCCATACGAAAAGTATATTTTTCGTTTTTGCCCGATTTAACGTAAATATTTTCTAAATCCAAATAAAACCTGCTAATATAGGACCGAAAAAGTTAGTTTCAGTAAAATCCCCATGTAAATCGGACCAGTAGAAGTCCCATATGAGCTGTAAAGGTGTATTTTACATTACTGTTTTAAATATGGATTAATTAATATACATAATAGTATAAGAATAGGTTTCTTTTAAGTTAAATGTTTATACACTATTTTTTTACAGGTGATTAAAGTTTTGTTTGTAGTCCGTAATATCATTTAGCCAGTTCAAGGTTTGATTTGTGTTGACAGATAGCTACAGCTCAAGTTATCGAGACGCCTGGTGTAATTGGCTCAAATGCCTCCCATGTCAACCGGAATACACAACATAGTCCGCATACTGCTACTGTACATGAAACCCGCGGGGGAGTTAATATTCGGAACTGTCGTGTTTCCCTTATAACCTTTTTACGAACAGCCTTTCATCTTACTTACCGTTCTTCATATTTTACCATCATGTAAATATGTATATTATATCACGTTTTATTTAACATCATATTCGTGAGCAGCTTTTCATTAGGAAGTACCAAACAAAATTTTGGATTACTAAAATGTAGATGACTGTTTAATTCAGTTTTAAATATAAAGATTTAATTTTTAATTTTTTTATGGTATAATTTAGCATCTGACTTAAAAATGGATTTAAATCTTTGTAGGCTTCCAGTTACCCCAACATAAAATTTACAATTTACCTTAAAATTTTGGTAGTTTAAGATAAACTCCTGTAACGCGTAAACTTAATATATACACAAACAAATTAACTCTTGAAAAGTCGCCTTCCAAACCTCAACGCTTTATGATGGTTACAAGCTGTATCTAACTTTTGATAGTATCTAACAACCTATAGTAATTCTTTCAACTAACTACTTTATTATCACTACAAAAAATTGTGTTATGAAACACACTGAAACAACCAGATACAAAAACAACATCCGTATCAGCGGTTACCGGACTGGCATTAACATTCTTTATCTCTATTGCTTCATTTGCCATTTGAATAGAGTATTAAATTATTGCACAAACATATAAAAAAAAACCTGTTGAAACGAATGTTTAGGAAATCAACTAACTGCTAATGGGCCTTGACGTGTTTCATGTATTTAAACATGATAACATGATGATAAACATGACGTATGATCACATACGACTTAAATTAATTTAAAAATATTTTTTTAATCCTCATGCTGTTTTATTGATATGCTTTTGTTGTTTATTGAAAAAAAATCATTGACATGATTAATAATAAAGGAAGAACAATAAAATAATTACATTTTTGGATTATATTAATAATCTCATTTTTCAATGATAAAATTTACATTAATATTTTTATATCATCTTTCGCCTAGAGTTTGTGTGCTGAAGAGAGTGTTTCTCTAATAGGAACGTAACTCAAATACCGAAGAAGAAAATTTGAACTATAAATCACAAAAACTGTTTGGTTTACTCCAGGAAGCGTTACATCTTTCTTACCTCTAGGGATGAAAATTGCTTAAAATTACATAACATATATATTTTTTTTATTTTTTTAACTTGAATTATCTAGAATTGTGAATTGGACTGTTTGACTAAAATGTTTTATAAGTCATAATACGATGTGTGTTAAAAAATTGCAACTTATTTTTATCCAACTAAAGAACATTTTTTAAGTGACAAATTACGTATTTACTAAGGTATGTCTAAAATGAAATTACTCTAATTTCACATTGAAAAATATAAAGACAAGTTTTTGTCTTACAGTAAAACATATAAATACAAATATAATGTCACTTCCTGTTCACAGTTTCAACGCGTAAAAACATTAAAAGGGCTAGGCCTCTCTGAAAAATAATCTTTACCCTAAAACTGGAGCATTTAGTGGTATCACACGTCGGTTTTCTGAGTCAACAATGGCAGCAGCGCTTGTGGTATGGAGAACACGATGCTTTTATCATGTAAAAGTGCACAGTTTTATATTATCATACCGAACCAATTCTATATCAAACTGTTGGAACGAGGAACAGTTTAGCATTTGCAATGTCTGTTTGACGTGCTGGATGTAACTGTTACCATTTCGCATGTTCCCAGTATGGTTGCGGTTGCAGTCAAGTAACACAGTTACTTCTGTTCTCTTCTGTTATCTTTTACCGTTACTTTTGAATGCATTGTTATCTTCTCCTGACAGTCTACTTTACTGACGTTAATGTCAACGATATATTTTGATAATCACCTTAAAGTTACTGTTGTTAATGAAATACGGTTACGACTGCAAAAACTATCAAAATGACATGGACAGAGTTTAAATGACTCTAATGTTTGTAATCATAACCAAATTGGCATTAATAAGAATAAATAAAGATTCTTTACTACTATATAAATATCAATTATTTCAAATTATAAATTGTTACTTCATTTAATAATGCATTCTGTAATACTAAAATATTAAATTTTAAAACGTTTGGTATCTGGTAGGTATTGAAGGCCAAACTATACGTCTGGCAAAACCTGTTTAGGTCAAAATCGAGGCTTGTGTCTAGGCGAACGAGTGGCGATTACCGATCGAGTGGCGCTGTGTTGTTTAGTACCCGTGATCGTGTAAAGTCACTTCACTAGTTCCCTTCCCTTAAAGTTAGATTGGTATTAGTGAGAAAAGATAAACTGCTTTGTATTCGGTCTAAACATCTGCATTTAATCATCTTAAATATATTTGGGGTGACGAAATAAAAAAGATTTTAAGAGAATCTTTTCAGTCTTTTAAGAGAATGGCTATTTTATATTTCATTAAGAGATAATATTATAACAATGTTCAACTAAATTTAGGATCAATATCCTATTTCAAAACGATTTTCAGTGTAATAAGTTTGGCGATCGCAAAGGGTGAAGCAAACTTTTATAATATTTAGGACTTGTAATGTAGTTTCTCTCCTGATGAAATAAAGAGAGATGAGGTGATTAGTGTTAGTCCAGGAACTAAACTAAGTTTTACAAATACAATCCCTTAATAAGCTAGGCCTATTAAAGGTTTGCTGGGATCCCTTTACATTTCAAAAGCTGTTGTCTTATTCCAATATGTAAGGGTATAAGCATTTGTATTACCTGATCTAGTATTGGAAAATGAAAGAAATATTATGGCCATAGAAAGCACCTTGTTAGCTTAAAAAAATGAAAATGAAATGTTATTTCAGAAATCGAATACATAGGAATAATAATTACAAAGATTATCTATATGAAATTAGTTTCCCACATGGGCTAACGCCTGTGTGTGGGAAACGAGCTCACATCAAATCCGCTTAAAACTAAAAAAACTCTCAGGAGTTGACATATAAATTATTGTCATAATATATAATAATATTATACATGCGCATAATGAGGATGCAGGAGTAAAATAAAAAAAAAAAAGAGTTATCAGCAATAAAAATAAATAAATAAAATTGAATATTGGTTTTCTGGTAACCGAGACTTGGAACACTTACACTCTCGTTCATCCGCTCTCTCGCTCTCTCTCTCTCTCTCTCTCTCTCTCTCTCTCTCTCTCTCTCTCTCTCTCTCTCTCTCTCTCTCTCTCTCACTATCTCTCTCTCTCTCTCTCTCTCTCTCTCACCACACACACACACCACCCAATCATCAAGCACACATTCCTATCATTCTGGGTTCTTTATCGGACCTTATCTATAAGAAGACTGAAAATAGCGTCTGATACCTTCCCGACCAGTTTCAACTATCCATTTATTAACAATATTTTTATACGCATCCATGCCACACGGGAGAGGGTTCCTTATAAAAGTAGGAATTTTTTGAAAAACAAAATTGGCAATATAATGTGATGAAGTGGTATTGAATGTTTTGACTAACCGGGGTGCATTGATTCCCCCCCTAGCCGACGCACGCGTTGAATACTGATGTTTTATGTAATCAAACATGTTATCTTTATTTTTATAGATGTAAAAAATTAAGTTTCGCATATATAATTGTGATATATCTAAGACTTTAAATTCTTCAAAAAGAAGGTCAGAAGAAAACCGGCAATTTTTTTGCAGAGCTGCTTTTATTATAGATTTTTGTATTATGTCTAAAGGGGAAAGAATAGTAGGGAAACCACCTCCCCAAGCCAGATTACCATATTGCAATAACGTTTGAACGTAATCATAGTAGACTACTTTCAGTAGATCTGGGGGGAGTATTTTGTTTAGAAAGGAAAAAATATAGATGAATTTTCTTAGCTTGCTTCTTATATAATTTATATGGTTGTTCCACTTCATTCGATTATCAAAAATTACACCCAAATACTTGTATTCACTCACAGTCTCCACACATTCACACGTCACACAGTCCTGACGGCCACCACATGTATGTAGACGTAGTCTGACATCTGTTGGATCACAATCGGCTCTGATTGAAATGGGTAAACATTTTGTTTTAGATACATTTGCTGTAAGCCGATTCTGATCAAACCAAAGCTTGACAGCGAGCAAGCCACGCTCAGCCAGCCCAAACGCGTCCTCCCAGCTGTTGCCTTCGAACAGTAAAGCAGTGTCGTCTGCGTACAGAAATGTGTGACCCCCCTCCAAATTTATCCTACCTAAGTTATTAACAAAGATAAGGAAGAGGAGGGGGCCCAACGCACTCACTTGTAAAACCCCATAATCTATTTTCCTTGGTGAGCCCGAGGATTGATACGGACTGATAGCGATCAGTGAGATAACTACGAAACCAATTCAAGGCTACCCCTCGTATCCCAACGCATTCAAGTTTCGTCAAAAGTAAATTTCTATCAACTATGCCAAAGGCCTTAGCAAGATCTATAAAAACTACAACTGGTTTTTTATTTCGTTCTATTGCACTATGAATATTTTTTGTTAAAAAAAAAAAATAAAAAAAAATACTTGATGTTATGGTGAAGAAAAGATATAGTTTACTAAAGGGTAGAATTGTTTTAATTAGATATTTTTATCGCATAAATAGTGTCTCCAGTTGATTTGATGTTTAGTGTCTCAATAAAGGTTCGTCCGTTTTATGTTATATTTATTTGAATGAAGGTTTAAATCGAATAAAAAAATTAATTTCATGGTGATTTGTTTTAGGCTGGTTAGCTTAAACCTACCACATCTGATGTGTATAAAGATTTGTAGGGAGGCTAATGCAACCCGTACCGAGTGATTTATTCTGTTATTCTTTTGTGGAATATCTCGATGTATAAGTTAAACATTTTGAAAGTAATCATTGAGTTAACATGCTCTACAAAGTAAATAATAGAAGGAGTGTAAAAGGAATATTACAAAGCATACCATAGCCGTCAATTCTATAAAGAAAAAAAGTGACTGGCGTCTACCTTCCGTCTTCGCCAATTATTGATAATGATGTCCAAACCAGTTGTTAGTCTATCGATTAGAAGCTGTATGATTTGTGACACTTTTATAGGACTTCTTTCCATTTTGAGCCACCACATTTCAAAATTGCACTCAACCCTATGGCATGTAGTTAGTTGTTTACCCTTAATCGATTCCATCATCAATAAATGACTAAAGGTGTAGCCAAAACACACATTTTAATCCAAGCAGAGGAGATTTGTATCAACAACAAATTTCTAATGGAGGATATTTTTAGTTACTATTTAAATTTTGACCTTCGTTAAGAAAATAAACTATTTTAGTTAAAAACCGAACAACAGTACCGTGATTTGTGTGACAGTTGTTTTGGAAAAAGTACAGGATCACTTTTAAAATTGATTGTTTATGTTCAATATAAGATCCATTTTCCAAAAGCCTATTGAAGATAAATAATAATATTGAATGAGACAGTAAAATCTTAAGAGTTGGAAATTTAGTTCACTGTGTAAAAAAAAACGTGTTCTATGATATTGAAATGATTATTTTATAATCATAAATTGCTTATATGATTTTACAAGGATGTATAAACTAAAGCAGGTTTTAACGCACAACATATAAACTTTCAGTGTCTTCTAGTTTTTTGTAATGACATTTTAGTATATTTACCCATTCTCATGAACCAAAAATCCTACAAATTAAACCAATGTATTAGTAATCGATAAAATTACCGACTTTTTACAAAATAAAAGTTATCCCTAACAAGGTAGTCACGACAAATTCGGAATTGTTATCAAGTTAATGGTCGTCACTGGAAGCATCGTTAACTCTCAACGCATCGCAGATTTTCAATCTCAGCAACCGACGCTCGTAAATTCTGTCGTATTTACATCTCCTCACTCAGTCATGTCTTTACGGCCTGGAAGTTTAATACGTTTAATGGACTTTCAAATCTTCTTAATGGCTGTTGAGTTTACTGTCTGTTCCACTGCAAGTGGCAGAGTTTGTAAAGTGCTGAGACTACCGACTTGAAGTTGCTATTATGCAGTTATGATCTTAGTTTTATTTGTGAGGAGATTAATACGAATAAGCAGGACTGGCTGAACGAAAATTTATAATTTTCACCTTTTAAATTCTGTGAATCATTTATTATTCTAGAATTAAACCTAACGTGGGAGTAAAGATCCAAATTAGATTCCTTAAACGTTAAATACATTATAATTATTAGTTATTTTAAAAATTCATAATATAGTCTGAAATATTTGAGTTCACAATACAAACAAGTGAATGAAAAAATATATTTTTTACTAATTTAGTTGAAAGTTTGTTTGTATATTCAGAAATGACTTTGAAATACACCTCCAGAAAATTGTTTTTTTCGTAATTAAATATTCTTCCGGATTTTTTTGTAAGCTTTCGAATGCATTTTGTTTGTAACCAAATATCTCTCACAATGTTTTAAGTATTGTTATGATATATAAAAGAAAAATATAAACTTTTACTAATAAACCGTTACTCCTTCTCGACTAGCAATCTAATGGAGTTTCAACATTTCCGTTGTTGTTAATATTTGACACAATTCAAAAATGTTTGCAATGTAAAATATATTAAATGAAGAAGTTAAAAAAAACGAAGACAAAGACATAAATATTTAATTCATGTTATGTCATATATGCAAATTGAAATATTATAATTCATGTATTTGATACACTAAATCCCTTTTAAGAGTAATCAACATTGAAAATATTTTTTTGTGTGCAGAACGAAATAATAGTTATAATATATTATTCAAACAATGCTTTCTATATCTTTTTAACATTATATAATTAAATAAATGTGTAACAGTTCAGTTTTTTTAAATAACAATAGCAATAGTTTTAATAAAAATAAAAATATACCATTGTACCTTTGACTACCATTAGTTGTACCATCTAATGTGAATAGACTTCTCATCCACTGTTTAATACCGAAATTTGGAAGTTCATGTACGCCGCACCAGAATCGTTGTAATCGATGTTATAATTTACAGGATATACAGTGCTGCAAAAGCCCCTTATCACAGCATAAACATGACCCTCAGTTATACGGTTTTCCATCCTTGATGGTAGTACTGATTTACCTATCATATTTCTGTTGTACTTACATGTACGCCAAGGAAGATCTTGCCACCTTAAATTGGTTTCAATACCCGCCTATGATAGGAGGAGTATATTCCGTTAGTGTAGTGCGAGGGTATATAGACAATGGATTTACCCTATTAACTAAGTTTTTTATTTATATTTTAAGGATATAAATGTTTTTTTACACTAGATACAGATACACATTCTGCATTCATTTTTAAATACGTTAAAGCTTACCGTAATTAACCGGCTAAATGACATGGTATTGCTTGCAGAAGCGAGGAGTCAGGACAAAATCAAAGTTGTAAACTTCGTCAGCAGACTTGGCCGTCTAAAGTTGTGCTTAAGTAAGAGATTCTCTCTGAATATGTAATGAGCTGCTGAATCGATATTTTTCAAACGCTTAGGTAATCTCCTTTCCGTCTATTCTAGTGACTTACATTAATCTAACAACTTCCAATGAAAAAATGTTCTTGTCAACTTTTTTTTTAATATTATTCTCGTTTATTCTTGTTTTTTGTTTCAAGTGTAGCTGATGTTAAATTACTTCAAAGTAAGTTGTTGTTGAACATATTTTGTTGTCTATATTCATTTACTATATGATAATACCATTAGCGTGTTCAATTAATTTTTTTTCAATAAAAAATATATAATATGTAGTCAATGAAGATGATAACATGATTGTCTTTTCGTCTATTTCCATTTCAAAGCAATAGTGATAGAGAAAAAACGTCGTATCCATTTATAAATACTCTAACAACACTTTCAGATTTATTTATGAATAAAATCTTTTTTATTTACAAAAGAATAATGATTGTTGGAATTTCAAATTATAAAATATAAATGATAATGTTTTGAATAAATATTTCTTACAATTGTCTTTTTTATTATTCATTTAACACGTGATTTAAGTATAAAGATAAAACTTACTGATAATGTTTAAAAAAATTTATCGCTGTTCTTTGCTTGTTTTTTAACCCAATAAATAAATGTTAACATTATTTTAGTTCGTAAGGAGGTGCTACATATCAGCAACAGAACACCAAATTTATTCCTTGTTTGACCTCAGTTACAAGCATAACAGAAAACCCCCTTAGTAACAAATGACGCTGGGGCAACACCACATTATTGGATCCAGGACACAATATTTAACCTGAGTCCATAAAGGTGTGTACTGAGCTTTCACCTCAAAATGGAAGCATAGCATGGTTTACTTCCTGAAGCTCTACAGAATACATTTTACATTTTTAGTTTACCCATTATTTAAATTTAAAATAACCCATACAGTTTGGCACTATAGAAAAAAAATTATCTTAAAAGTAATCTAGAAGAACACATATAAAGCGAGTAGTGGCAAAACAGGAACTCTGGGACGTGACGTCATCGTGACTCACGCTGACGTCATTGTAATTACGTCACGTCCCAGAGTTCCTGTTTTGCCACTACTAAAGCGGAAAAGACAACTCAATGTTTCTATCTAAAGCGTTTAGTCTCTGAGGATTAATAAGAAATTTGTCACTAAATCATCCTGGGTAGTATAGTGTATTTTTTTATTTCCTACTTCGATTTCTTATATTCTCTGAACTACTTAAAATAGATTACATGCCTGCAATTAACAGTTCTGATTATTCCTATCGAAGACTTTTTTTCCTGAACAGCTTGTTCTATCATCATTGTAAAATGATCATTATGAAAAGAGTAATTATAAATATGTATTCTTTATGTAATTTTATGATAAAATCTCTCTGAATAATATCTAATACAGAAATACTTCGACAGGTTGACTGCAGATATGTAAAGCTATTGTTAAAAGTCTATATTACAGTTCTGGAGGGATCCAACAACGAATAACTTAATGTTCAATATCACCCCGAGAGTATATTCCCATATTTATGCATACAGAAGATAAGTTAAGCTAAGTTTTTAATAGTGCTCTGATAAAATCCGTAGGTTGTTCAGATATTAAACTCTTAGTATAATTCATTACTGTAGAAGGTTTTATTATTTTAATTTTAATAAGATGTTACGTTCTTTTGTTATTAGTATATTAATAAAAACTTCCATTACTCTATTAATGTTTATTTGACCGCCAGACATGTTAAACCAACCGTCTTACTATTATAAGCTTGCATCCATGATGATAATACTACTAAATATCAAATACTTTCCATAAAAATGCCTTCAGGTTCGTCCTTGAAATGTTGAACATTAATAGTATAAGGTTGAACAATAAAAAGAGTGTTGAGAGACAATACTCTTTTTAAGAAGTAAAATTGTCAAAATCATTTGGCATAATTTTTTCAGCTTGGATACTTTCAAAGATATTATATCATTTAAAGATTTTTCCCGACAATGCACTATAGCTAATTGGTATTAATTGTATTTACGAAACTAATTTAAATAAATCATAATTGTATCTTCATTTAAAACTAATTATCCCCTAGCTTCATTATTTGGTGTATAGAAACATTACATAAAATTTAAATGAGCAAATATATACATATATATATATATATATATATATAATTATTAAGTTAAAATAAAACTGAGCACCCTTTTTTTGAAACATTTATTCTAATCAAGCATCATGTTTCGGCTCTAAGGCCATTTTCAAGCTATAAAATTTATATAAAACTAAAAATTACATTATACCTAACAAAAATAAGAATTTAACTATTTGTATATAAAATAAATAAACATTACAAAAAAGAACATCTGTTTCTTAAAATTATCACTAGTTGGTTTTTGGTTTATTTTTATGAATTTCTTTTATTTTTCCGAAAATAGGATTGTAAGTTGTCAATTGAGAGTTCAGTAAATTTTCTTTTTGGCTCGTATAATGAAAATGGCCTTAGAACCGAAACATGTTGCTTGATTAGAATAAATGTTTCAAAAAAAGGGTGCTCAGTTTTATTTTAACTTAATAATTATAATTATAGCAGCCCTAATATGTGATGAAAATGGCCTTAGAGCCGAAACATGTTGCTTGATTAGAATAAATGTTTTTAAAAAAAGGGTGCTCAGTTTTATTTTAACTTAATAATTATAATTATAGCAGCCCTAATATGTGAATCCTGACATCAATGTGATATGACTAACGACACACACACACACACACACACACACACACATATATATATATATATATATATATATATATATATATATATATATATATATATATATATATATGTATGTATTTAACAATAATATATTCAACCTACAATCAAGTTACGAGGCAGACGTGAAAACTCATACTTCATAACACCATATTTGATCATTGGCCAATATTTTTAAAAAGTTAAATTTTAAGTAGAAAATAAATATAACCGAATTTTAAGTTAATTTTCGAACACGAATTAATTCATCTACGGCATATTATATCTTACTAGAAATAATACACCTTGGGTAGAAGTTTATATTCTGGCTGTCAAATTAACATAAATAAATTAAGTAACAGATGTTTTTAATATACATATAACAAAAGACCATAAAATATAATTAAAAACAATATTGACTTCTACAGTTACAAATTTGTACATATTGAACATAAGTTTAATATCTAGACTACTGTTTACAGAAACCTATAAAAAAACTAAGTTAGACCTATCCTCCTTGTGCATAAATATGGGATGGTATCCTCGGGATAGTGTTGAACCTCGAGGGACCTCATCCATATGGAACATGTGGGCTGTCCATTCGCCAATGACGTGTGTGACATGCACCATCTCCACCAATGGGTATTTTTAAATTTGGCATTTCTCTACCAACTACACATATTAATAATTGTTTTCTCTAATTAGATACTCAGTTTCCAGACATAAAGGATATACAAAATAAACACTTTAAGCTTAACTCAAGATTTTGTTAGTTTTATTCAAACTAGTGATGAGGAAAAAATTTAAGTTATAAGTAAAATATAATATTTGTTATGCCTTTGTTAAAACGATTAAAGCCATATCATGATTAATATAATTAATTAGTCTTTGTAGATCCAAAGATTTTTTGAATATTTATTTGCTAAATATTTATAATTTATATGACAGTAAAAATACACATGAATTACGTATTTAATGTATTTGTTTCATATCCAACAAGGAATTATGTATTGGGGATATGGTTAAGAAATTATAAACGTGTCTTTTCTTGTGAGGACACTGATCGTAATTTCCGTTTTAAGAAGAAATGGGCAAAACAACTAGGCAATAAATTAATAAAACTCCTATTGGGAGAACATGGTAAGAGATAGTATTTTCTTGTTGTTGAACTGAAAGTGGATTTAGTTGTAATTCAATCTCTAACTCCTTTATCTTTTACAAAAAGGACGGTAAACTATTTTTACACATTACCTTGTTTATTTATTGCATGATATTTCTGATAGTATTTACTTTCTGGTAAAACAATTTAAATCATACATATAATTTTATCGAAGTTATAAGCTTAATACTCAACATTAAGAGCTAAGTTTCAATCAACATAAGCTAATAATGTTTTTTTGTATTTTTTAAATACAACACATGACACATCCTGTTGTAAGGGGCCTGTAACATTACGATTATGTCATTACGAATAATGATACAAATAAAAACCGTTTGTAACTATATACGTTTACCACATTCTGACCCACATGAATTGCCTACATTAAGTTAATTATTATTTGTATAATCGTTACTATTAGATATTACATTTCATATATATTTAGAATTTAAAATTCATTAAAACTTTAGTGACATTCTAAACTTCTTTACTAACATTTCTGTAAAATGTTTGAATAATTTATGACTCCCATGATTAACCTCAAAATTATAATTGATCTGTTTTACATCCATACTGAGGTACATAAATAGAGGTTCTTTGAAAAATGTTTCTAAAGTAAATGTTTAAAAATTGTCTCACAATATATGTGTGTTAATTTCATAAGCACTTTAACCAATAAATTTTTCCTATGTTTGTGTTTCTTTAAATATGGGAAAATAAAATTGATACGAAAACTTCTGTGATGCTCTTAACCATGATTATAAGAAAAAGAATATCTCCGAAATTAAATATATGTTAATAATTAAATCATTACATTTCAAAATGCAAATCCTTTTAATTCCAAATCGATATGTGCAACTGTTACTCTATCCCGGATATCCCTAGGGACAGGGAACAACATTTCTACCTGCGCTGACTGCCAAATGACTCTGTGGTGACTGATATTGTCGATTATTCTGTCCGTTGGTTGCGATACTTTTACAATACAGACTGACAACAAAGCTTACGTTGAGCGTAGTTTAATATATTTTCTTATATTATGTACATTACCTGGCGTGGAGCATTTGCTTGGTAAACAAATTTTTCGTTGTAATAGTATCAGTTACAGACTTAGCCGTAAAACTCAGAGTGCAAAAATGCTTGATTTCCAATTAAGATTAGGTCGTTAACTTCGCTCACTCACTTTCCAGAGTTTTATCAATTTACGCCTAAATTTGCTGCACTCTGGTATACATTTTTCGCACTATGTTATGTAAATATATGTTGAATCTGTACAAGGTGAATTCTACTTCAAGAGTTATTAGCTGATGTCATCAAAGTTACTTTTTTATTCAACTTTAGTTCTATATATTGCTTAGTTATTTTATCATTTTACCCCTTTTTTTAATTATTACTAGTGTAAAGTACAATTGAAAAACGAATTATGTTTTATCATAGTTTTGGAATATAGTAACTGGCTACATTTAAAACATATTATTTTACTGAAGAACGTGATTCTTACTTAAGCAACTCGTGGTTCGGTACACTGTTAAAAATCTAGTAAGAAATGGAGTCAAAATTAACTCCAAATGGGAGTCCCAATAGGTCCAATCCATTTGGAGTAGAAATAACTCCATTGATTTTAAGTGAATATATACTCCTTAGTTGGATTCAAGTAAGTCACTCTCATAGGATTATCATCAACTCTTAAAGGAGTTAATAACACACTGAATGGGAGTAAAATTTACCCTATTACTGAGTGAACTTGACTCTAATTGGATTAAAAATTATTACTCCAACGGAGTAACTTTAAATCAGATTGGAGTGGTTTTTACTACTCAAAGGGAGTCAGATTAACTCAGACTGGAGTGGCACTTTTTACTCTATGAGATTAAGTTTAACACCCACCGGAGTTACATTTTTTACTCCAGAGGAGTAAGTTTTAACCTTCAAGTCTCACTCCCAATTGAGCAACGTTTGTTACTACAAACCAAATGTAATCCTCATTGGGGTATACTAATTTAAGAGAAATACTAATAATCCAATAAATAAATTCAATTGTAGGTTAATCTTTAACCAAAAAATAAATATATTGGATTACTGTACTTTAACTTTAATTACAAATTGAATGAAGACCAGCTACAAAAATATGCTTTTTGATTGAAATAATGTTTTGACTTAAAAGCAAAAACAATAGTAAAAAACAATGCGTAATTATAATGGAAAAACGATTAAGCATCAAAAAGACAGTTTGGTCCAAGTGATGAAGCAAGTTATTGAAGTTTTTTTAGGCATATCATAATGCAGAATTACACTTTTAATCGTTAAAAATATTAACTATAAAGTTGGATTTTCGAGGTTATGAGTAGTGGGAAAAAGCCACTTCTAAACCGGAAGTGACGTCAGCTGCCAGGGCAGCTGCAGGGGTCAGATGGTGTCAGCTGCCAGGGCAGCTGCAGGGTGCAGATGGCGAGAGCATATGCCCTGAATTTGAAGTAGAATTGGGCATGAATTAAGAGTTAGTTGAAAAGTAAAATTCAACTGTGTTAACTAAACTCTAAAAGTTGAACAAAAATTAAGAGTAAGATCAAAACTGAAATTCAACAGTTATAACTGGGGGCCTGGAAAGTATGTCAAGGTCATCCAGAGTAAGTTTTAAAAAAGCCTACCCAACTACTACCAGAAATAGTTCAAAGTTGAACTAGTTGGTGATAGTGGGATAATTAATTCATTCGTGCCATGGGAGAGGTGTTTATTGTTTGAAAGTTGGCGATTGAATGAGAAGCGCCGCCTAGGGAGAGGGCTTATAAAATGGCAACCTTCTCCCCACCACCCCTTCCCCCACTCCTTTAGACCAATAACCGGTCGCCGACTCTATGTGGTGAAACTGAACTAGACATGGCGGCCGCCATGGATAAGTCTAACCTCAAACCTTAGCTTAGCTGAAGAGAATAGAGGAGCATGAAGTAGGAATTGTGGTGACAGCGCTTATATGAGGAATAGTAGGGGTAAAATAAAAAAACTTGTTGAACACAGTCGATAGGTGTAACAAGTTCAAAGTTGTTGAATTGTAACATAGAATGCAAAATGTTGTAAATAACATTATCATCAACATTAACCTGCGAAGTCTTTGAGTATAATGGGTTAAAACTGTACTTCTTTCTAACTCTATTTAAATTAGTTTTACACTTTGAAATTGAAGGTTTAGAAGTACTTCGTAATATGTGTTGTGTTCGCAAAAGCTTTAATTTTAAACATTGTGCAGTCATCATAACCGATGTGTTAAGTTCAGAAGTTAAAATAAGACTGAGATATAAAATGAAGTGTAAAAGAAATTGAAACAGAAAGCCAGAGTAGTAATTTTATAGGTTAGAATTTACGAAGGCTATTCCATGGATAATTCTAACCTCAAACCTAGTAAGTGAAGTAGTCATAACATAAAACTAACGAGAGATGATGACCGAGCGGATGCGAGGCAATGAATGTTTGTAGCGCGATAAACTACCCACCTTTATAGAGGCAATAACTCCAGCCAGATGGCGGCAGATGGCAAGCAAATGACTGGTTGACCGACTTTCACCTGAGTAGTAAGAGAAGTAGGGTTCTGTGTCTATCCCTACTCCTTGGGGTCAATGACCCCCCCCTCCCCCCCCTCCCCCCCTCCCCCCTCCCCCCCCCGAAAAAAATGGAGCCCCCCCCCTCCCCCCCCCCGAAAAAATGGAGCCCCCCCCCCCTTCCCCCACTCCTTCCCCCACTCCTCCAGGTCAATGGCCGGTCACCACCGGTTGTTGACTTTATGTGGTGAAACCAGACTAAATATGGCAGCTGCCATGGATAATTCTAACCTCAAACCTGCTGCGCATGCAACAAGTTCTCCGGATCGGAATGAGTCTATGCTATGCGCATGCGCCTAGTCCTGTATTACTCACTTTAGCGCTACTGCACATGGATAATTCTAACCTCAAACCTTGGATTTGTGTTGTTGCGCATGCGCCGCTCCCCACTCCTTTGCCTTCCTTTTACACTGGTGCGAACTGGACTGG
The DNA here is from genome assembly GCA_030545055.2 of Neoaliturus tenellus. NCBI lineage: Eukaryota > Metazoa > Arthropoda > Insecta > Hemiptera > Cicadellidae > Neoaliturus > Neoaliturus tenellus. Next base: position 259,299,921 of record CM061532.1, read on the forward strand.
ATTGAACACTGTACTGGAGTGAAACAACTTCCCCCACTACTCGAGAATCCGAGGAGCAATACGAGCCTGATCTTAGCGTCAGTCGTCAACAAACTTTCATAGCGAAAGGTTGTTGGCGACTCAGCAAGAGGTTTCAAATATATAGTAGGCCTATATATATTTGAACTTCTTCTACTACGTTGCGTTTTTTAATGCAATGTGGTATGTGTGTGTGTGTGTGTGTGTGTGTGTTTAGTTTTAAGTTGTATTTAATTTAAGAAATAATTTGCGCATTGCGATGTTAGTTATAAGTTGGGTTTAGCATTAAGGTGTATTAATTTTAAGAGGTGTTTAGCATTAAGGTGTATTAATTTTAAGAATAATGATGGTATTTGGTTGTGTTGAATTATTTGGTTTTTAATAATGATGTGTTGTTAGTTTTAAGTGTTGATATTAATAATTTATGTTGTTGTTTTGCCTTTCAGCTAGATGTTAGGGGGTAGATTAACTGTAAATTCAGAAGTTCAGTTGAACTTCACTTAGAAGGGGTGGGACATCCGCAAATTGCGGACTAGGTTTTTTGCATTTTGTTTAGGAATATGATGGGTGGGATTAGTTTGGGTGGGTGTTAGAGTTGCGTTTCTGCATTAGCTGTTCCAGTTTCCCTGAAATTAATGGTTACGCTTTGATGCGGACGGGACGTTACGCTTTGATGCGGACGGACCAGGGCCTCCCTGCTGTTCCAGTTTCCCTGAAATTAATGGTTACGCTTTGATGCGGACGGGACGTTACGCTTTGATGCGGACGGCCCAGGGACCTCCCTTGCAGAACGTAACTAGTGGGTTGGGAGTGGGAACCGCTAGGCAAACAGGGTGGTGGGAACAGTATTACTGTTCCCATCACCTTGGATCATTATAAATCTTGAATGACCTTGACCCACTTTCGGAAGGGTCAATGACCCCCCCCTCCCCCCCCTCCCCCCCCCCGAAAAAATGGAGTCGATTTCCCCCCCCCCCCCGAAAAAATGGAGTCGATCCCCCCCCCTCCCCCCCCCTTCCCCCACTCCTACCCCCACTCCTTCCCCCACTACGGGTGAACGACCGGTCATGACCTGAAAAATTAAAATGGCTATAACTTGATAACGGATTGACGGATTTGGACAAGCGATACATCATTGAAAAGGTCTATGTAAGACAAACATTTTGGTAAAAGAAGAATTTGGTTATCTTATTTTAGTCAAAAGTTATGCGAATTATTTTAAATAAATACCTTCTCTTTCCCCTTTTCCCCCACCTCCCAGGTCAATAATCAGTCTCGGCCAGCTGCTACCCCCTCTCATTTGCATATTGCTATAAAAGACGCACCGACTGCGGCTAACATTTCATTCTGATTCCAGACGTTACGCTGCGAACTTGGAGCCACAACCATGTTATCTCTGCCAACTACAACTTCTACTTTAACTTCTACTTCGACTTCTATTTCTACTACGGCTGTTCCTGCACCTAAGAAAACTCTTCGCCTCAAAAACCTTCCTGATTGCTACAAGAATCGACTTGCATCTCAACCTTCAACTTCTGGAGCTATTCTTCCGCCAACTAACACTTCTAGACTTCGTAGTATTTTTTCACCGCCTTCGCCTTCAAAGGACTCCGCACCACCATCAACTACTATGCCGCCACCGCAGAAGCCAGTTCACCACCATCCTAATACCCCTTCCGTTGAAACCATTGTTCATCGTCTTAGCACACCCATTATCCCACTATCACCATTGCCTCCTACCCCACCACTTAGTACACCTGAAGATCATACCTATCAAAAAACTGAATCCTCTCAACCTGCTACTAAATCATCTCCTAAATCAGCTCCTAAACCAGCTTCTAAACCAGCTCCTAAACTTACTCCTAAACCTACTCCTAAACCCGCTCCTTCAGAGCAATTTCAATTATTACAAGAACAGCGTCGTAGGGCATTTAGCCGTCCCACTACTTGCCCTGAAATGCTTACTAGGGGAATTAAGAAAGGATCACCTTGTGGGAGGAAATGTGTAAAAAACGAAAGTTTTTGCCGTGTACATGTCGTAAAACACATTTCTGAACTACAAGTGACAGAAACCCCCACTGTTGAATACCAATCCAAAATTATTGGTGTGAAAGGAAATAGGCTTAAGAGAGGTTGTGTCTATTTTTTTGAAAGTGTTATTGACAACGAACACATTTTGGCAACTTGTAACGGCGTAAGATATAATATTAAAGTGATTGAATCCTTGCGCAAAGAGAAATCCGTTTATGAGTTAGACTCTAAAGACTATCTCCTCAGACACAAACTGGATGGTATTACAAGGTGGGGGCGTAGCAAGTAAATTCACATAGCTTTTTCCAAATTATTGCTTAAAAAAATACTGGGGGAGAAACACAACGCGTTATAGCGTTGTGTTTCTCCCCCATTATTTTTTAACACTCTAAGTCTCGTGACCTACTAACCTACTTCCATCCAAGTAGTAAGAAAAGTACTTCCCCCACTCCTTTGGGTCGATGACTGGTCATGGTCAGCACCTACCCCTCATTTGCATACTATTATAAAAGCGGAGCGAGCGTTGGTCACCCTTTCATTTTTCTTCTACACGCCGCTCTTGTCGTTTCGTCTCTGCTGTTTATAATATTTCTTGCTTCAAAAATGCCTCCTCATCTGAATGAAAATTTTAATTTTTCTGAAATTTCTGATGTTTTTGAACAATCTGAAGACATTTTAAGTAACGACAGTGAAAGTGAAGATGATGAGGACGATGATGATTATACTGTTGAACTTAGTGAAGAACGTAAAGTCATAGCAATTGATCCACAATTTCCATTTGATACAATAGAAAAGTTTATGGCTGAAGCTAATAAATGGTTGGACTCAGGATGTTATGTACGAATTGACTCTTTTATATTGTATGGTGATAGTCATTCTTTCCTTGTCACACCAAATGACAGAGACCGCATGTTGCAGTGGGCACAATCTATGATGGAGTGCTACGAACAAGGTGTGGACACTGGCGGCTATTTTCTTGCACAACTAGTGTAATAACAAATTACCCTTCCCCCACGTAGTGAAGAAGGAAAAGAAATATTAGGAATCTAATTATAATACTTCCTTCCACATATAAAGAAGAAGGGGAAAGGAGTGGGGATTATAAAGTGGTGGGGGAATGTGTATAAATGCAGGTTGTTTCAAGAGACTTTTATTATTATTGTGGCTTTAGCAGAAACAACATGGAGTTTAAATCTTCAGCAAAAATAAGAAATAATATAATAAAGAAAGAAATTCGCAAGAAAGAAAAGATTGAACTTATAAAATTACAACTTATAATACCTTCCATTGAAATTGGATGTAGCAAACTAAAGACTTTGGTGAAAACTAACGAATATTTGTTACAATTGCTAAAAACAATCGAAGAGTTGAAGAGAAAGAATGGACATTCTACATAGTAAAATTTGAACATTTTAATATAAATAAGTAAACTGAAAAAAGTAGATGTAGAATAGAGAGCGAGGAATAGATCACTTTGTGGTAATGGACTAACATGCCACTTAGTGCTCTATTCCTCGTTCTCGCGTTAAATTGGATTACCTTGACCTATTTGTTTGACTGTTAGAATTTGGTTAACACTGTTGAATTTCAGTTTTGAACTAATGTTTATTCTTGTTCAAATGTTAGAGTTTCTTAACACTGTCGAATTTTAGTTTTGAACTAACTTTTAATTTATGCGAATTTTTAATTCAACTCTAGTTAATTTATGTGTAAATTTAGTTCAACCAAGTGCCTGTGCTCTAGCCATTTCCACCCTAACATTTGTTCTTTTAACATCTGTCCCATAACATCTGTCCTAATAGATGTTTGGAGGGCAGGTGTTTGGTTTTAAAAGTAACTAAAATTAGTTGGGTGGGGGAAAGTTAGTTAAAGCTTGAATATAAAGAAGTATATACTAAAACTCCAATGGGAATAAAGAACACGAATGAACAATTAGTTTGTAGAAGGTTAATATTTTTATTTAAAAAGTTTGATTTCCTTGTATAGTGAAGAAGATGAAATAGTGGTGGGGGGACCGTTATAAAAGGAGGAACGCGAGAGCCCATTTCATTTCTTGGCAAAATTTCGAAGAGTAAACATCTCAACATGTATCGTTGCGATAAATGTTCGGAATCGTTTCACGATGAAATTCTATTAGACTGTCATAAAGAACTAATTCACAACAACCCAGAAGAAAAACAAGAACAACAAGAACAAGAACAACAAGAAGAACAAGAACAAGAACAAGAACAAGAACAACAAGAAGAACAAGATGAAATAACAGCAACATCTTCAACTACTTTACCGAATCTACAAGTATTTGCATTACCCGGTAAAGTAGTAATGCATCATAAGATTCAAAATGAAAACTTGAAGCTAGAAGAATTTATTAGAGAAGCAAAACCAATCGTAAGTAAAATTTTAAAAGAAGAATTGAAAAGATTAAACTTTCTTAAATTTGGTTTACTACTAGAAGCTATGTTTATAAATGTACAAGAAGAATTATCACCAAGAGGATTCATAACAAAAAACCGAACCATTATGGAAAGTTCAAACATTGATTCAATAATAGAAAATTGGATAGAAGAAATATTAACAAAAATTCAGGAACACGAAGGAAGAGGATCCGGATGGAGTCTTACAAGTATTGAAGTATTAGATATAAGAGTTCACAAACATGGATATGGACTAATGGGATCTAGTTACATTCCTTTACCAAAAAGAATTGAAAATACAAAATCTTGTGTTAATGTTAAAAATGAAGACAATGAATGTTTTCGTTATGCAATGACAGCTAAATTTGTACCACCACTTCATGTGAATAGACCTAACCAAGAATATGAAAATCAAAGATTTAGATACAATTTTCAAGGAATCACTTATCCTGTATCACTGAAAGATATATCAAAATTTGAGAAGAAAAATCCTGGTACGTCTATCAATGTTTTTGCATTAGATAGTTCAAACAAAGTGTATCCTTTACGTATTGCAAAAGAAGAGCTACCAGATCATACGGATTTACTACTACTAACGCGAGGAGATGTGTCTCACTATGTGTACATAAAGCAATTTGATCGTCTTGTTAATAAGCAGCTTTCTAAAGATCGACACAGAAAGTTAATTTGCAAGAGATGTTTCAATTTTAAACGAGATGGGCTACACTCAAGAGAATGGTTACAAGAGCACAAAAGATTATGTAACAATAATTATGAAGCAAAGATTATTTTACCTTCGGAAAGCAGAGCATTTGTTACATTTGAAAAGGTTCATCATCAGTACCGTATTCCTCTAGTTGTGTATGCGGACTTTGAATCAACACTTGTTCCTGTTGAAGATGAAAATTGTGAAGCTAGAAAAAGTGTCAAGTATCAAATGCACAAACCAAACAGTTTTTGTTTAATGGTTAAATCAACATTATCAGAAGAACATTTAAACAGATATGGATTAACTTCAGAACCTCTAATATATCGTGGTGAAAATGTAGAAAAAATATTTCTTGATCACTTATATTCAATAGCTGGAAATGCACAAAGATTATATACAAATATTGTACCAATGAAACCGATGGAGGAAGAAGAAGAAATTCAACATGAAAATGCAACTCGATGTTTCTTATGCAAAAATGATTTTACTATTGAGAATTATAAAGTTAAAGATCACGATCACCTCACAGGTTATTACAGGGGTGCTGCTTGTAATAAATGCAACTTAAGCTATCGTTTACCACTATTTATTCCTGTGGTTCTGCATAACCTCAGTGGGTACGATGCTCATTTTATAATACCTGAACTAGGAAGAGACGACGGTAAAATCGATGTGTTAGCTGAAACTTCAGAGAAGTTCATAAGTTTTTCCAAAGAAGTTGGAAACATGAAACTAAGATTCTTGGACTCCTACAGATTTATGCCGTCGAGTTTGTCCAAACTTTCAGAAAATTTAAGGAAACAAGATTTCATCGAAACAAAGAAGATTGTAAATAACGACAAACTGGATTTGGTACTTCGGAAAGGTGTGTTTCCATATGATTACATAGACAGTTTAGAAAGATTTAATGAAACATCACTTCCGGCTAAAGAAGAATTCAAAAGTAAACTTTATGACATGGACATATCTCAAGAGGACTATGATCATGCATGTAAAGTATGGAACGATTTAGGATTTAGAACATTGGGAGAATATTCAGATTTTTATGTTAAATTGGATGTAACTTTACTATGTGATATAATGGAAGAATTTAGAAATACATGTTTTGCAGCATATGGATTGGACCCTCTTCATTCGTACACTTCACCTGGATTAGCATGGCAAGCTATGTTGAAAGAAACAAATTGTAAAATACAACTTCTTACTGATATAGATATGGTTATGATGTTAGAGTCAGGAGTTCGAGGGGGATTGACGCAAAGCGTTACACGACATTTCAAGGCGAACAACAAGTATCTGCCCGATTATGATGCATCAAAACCAACAACATTCCTGGGTTATTTTGATGCAAATAACTTATACGGATGGGCAATGTCGAATCCCCTTCCATATGATAATTTTAAATGGATAGATCCAGAATCGATTGGAAACATAATGGATATACCGAAGCATGGTGAAACTGGTTACATTTTTGATGTTAATTTTGAATATCCTGAACATCTTCATGATCAACATTATGATTTACCACTTCTTCCTAAGACTGAAATTTCCCCTACTGGAAGATGGCCAAAATTAATGATGACTTTAACCGACAAGTCTCGATATGTTGGACACTACTGGATGATACAACAAGCTTTAGACTTAGGATTGAGAATTACAAAAATTAATCGAGTACTACAATTTTCTCAATCTTGTTGGTTAAAACCTTACATCGACAACAACACAAGAAGAAGAGCCACCGCTACATCAAGTTTTCAAAAAGATTTTTTCAAATTAATGAATAACGCAATATTTGGCAAGACTTTGGAAAACAAAAGGAAACATAAGGATATCAAATTGGTAACTGATCCAGTAAAATTACAGAAATTGGTGCAACAACCAAACTTTGGTTCATCTATAATTATTAATGAAAATCTAGTTGTTATTTCCATGAACAAGAAGTCAGTTACAATGGATCGTCCTTTGTATCTTGGAATGTCAATCTTGGATATTTCAAAAACACATATGTACGAGTTTCATTATAAGAAGATGGTTAACTATTATGGAAGAGAGAACATTGGTATTGCATATATGGACACGGATGCACTAATTTACTGGATTAAAACAAATGACATGTATGAAGATCTACGCACCTTTATATATAAAGATGATTTCGACTTTTCCGATTATCCTAAGGATCATCCAAATTACGACTATGACAGAAATAAGAAAGTATTGGGAAAATTTAAAGATGAAACAAATGGTGTGCCGATGATGGAAATTGTAGCATTAATGTCCAAACTGTATTCATTTCAACTGTACATAAACGAGAGGAACGAACATCAAGTCACGAAGAAGGCCAAAGGAATAAAAACTTCTTTCCTGAAGAAGAACGTACAGTTTGAACATTATAAAAGATGTTTGTTTGAAAATGTTGAAACAACTGCAACGTTCAACACTATTAGAAGTTATAATCATCAACTATTTAGTGTCAAACAAACAAAGTGGGCATTAAGCTACAAAGATGACAAGCGCCATATTTTAGAAGATAAAATTAATACTTTACCATTCGGCCACTACTCTCTAAACCCTATCGACCAGTAAACCTATTCTTCGTCCTCTACCTTCTTCCTTTTTCCTTTCCGTAAAGAAGAGGGGACATGGCAAGCCCAATGCCATGTTCCCTCTTTTTTACACTAATATGAATTGGCCTTGACCAATATTCAAACTATATAAATGAGAATAAACTATTCTATGGATCAGTATTTTTACATGCGGTGTACAAGCAACATCTGAAGATGGAAAGTGTGAAGGACAAGATTGTAAATGAACTACATAAACCAGCAAGAAGAAGATTTCCAAGAAGAAGTACAATCATTAAAGGGATGAATGATCTTTATCAAGCTGATCTCATTGAAATGATACCGCACAGTAAATTAAACAAAGGATTTAAATATATTTTAACAATTATAGACTGTTTTACTAAAATAGCTGACGCTTTACCATTGAAAGATAAGACTGGTAAAAGTGTTACAAAAGCTATGGAAACCACAATACAAAGAAATAAATTTAAAATTAAACATCTACAGACCGATGATGGAAAAGAATATTTTAATAAAGACTTTAGAGCTTTGATGAAGAAATATCAAATAAATCATTATTCTACAAATTCTGAAGTTAAAGCTTCAATAATTGAAAGATTCAATAGAACATTGAAAGGTGCGATGTATAAACAATTTTCAAAACGAGGATCATATGTGTGGTATGACATATTACCACAACTTATAAAACAGTATAACAACAAATATCATCGTACCATTGGAATGAAACCTATCCAGGTAAACAGTGCTAATGCGAAAATTGTATTACAACGCATTAAAAATAATACAACACCGAAATTAGAAAAATTGCAACCAAAGAAGTTCAAGGTCAACGATAAAGTTCGTATAAGCAAATACAAAGGTGTATTTAGTAAAAGATATCTACCAAATTGGACTAATGAAGTATTTACAATTTATAAAGTGCAACCAACTATACCTGAAACCTATTTATTAAAGGATAACAAGGGTGAATTACTTCAAGGTGGATTCTACGGACACGAATTGTTGAAATCAACAGTTGGTGATGTATATCTTGTCGAGAAGATTTTACAAAGGAAAAAGGATATGGTTAAAGTCCGGTGGTTAGGGTTTGATAAAAGTGAAGACTCTTGGATTCCTTCAAAAGACTTAGTATAGTTGTTTAATAGCTCATTGTGTGTTTAACCTTTATACAAGATGGAGATTGTACAACAAAAAGATCGATTTAATATCAATAACATTGATGAATTGACAGTTGACAATGATAAGTTAAATCATGGAAAACATGGTGAATTACTACCAAATACGATAAGATGTCTAATAACTGGTCCTTCAAATTGTGGAAAAACTAATGTTGTTTTTAACCTTATAACTAATCCTAAAGGATTGCGTTTTAATAATATATACATTTTTTCAAAATCATTGCAACAACCAAAATATCAATTATTGGATAAAGTACTTGCAAGTGTACCTGAAGTGAATTTTTACAAGTTTAATGCCAGTGAAACAATTATGCAACCGAATGAAGCAAAACCATTTTCTATTTTTATATTTGACGATGTTTCTTGTGAAAATCATGACACAATAAGGAATTATTTTGCTATGGGAAGACATCATAATATTGATAGCATTTATATTGGTCAAACATACAGTAAAATTCCAAAACAACTTATAAGAGACAATGCAAATATGTTGATCATCTTCAAGCAAGATGAAACAAATTTAAAGCATATATATAATGATCATGTAAATGCGGATATGCCATTTGAAAAATTTAAAGAGATGTGTGGCAAAGCATGGAATGAGAAATATAGCTTTCTCGTTATTATGAAGGAAGAAGATATTAAAAATGGTAGATATCGTATAGGGTTGGATAAATTTGTATTTATGCGTTGAACTACCGATGCTACATCTAGTTACACGTTGAACTTCACAGTGTAAACATGGTGAATCAAGAAAAACTATTGAAAGAAATAAAATCACTCAGTGATTCTATTAGGATGAAGAATCGTGCATTGAGGATGGGTTTAAGTGAAAGAGAAGAATTTCTAGAGACTACATTTAAACCTATTACGGAACCTTTAAAACAGATATCAGAAACTATTGGTAAACCTCATTATGAAGGAGATGTTTTACTACCAGTTTCTAAACAAGAAGTACAAGCATTAAAAAAAGAAGAAGATGATGATTCATATACAAGTGCTAGTGAGCAAGAAGAAACAAAAGAAGAAGAAGAACCAACTGTTGAAAAGGATGAAGAACAGCCAATACCAGAAGCAGAACAATCTATTCCAAATTTAACTCAATTGAGTAGCGATATATTACAACATGGACCTCTTGGAAGAAAATATATAATGAAAATGCTACATGACATGAAATCAAACCCGAATTTGAGTAGATCACACGTATACGGAGCAAGAATTGATGGGAATGAATTGAAGATTGGCGATTCAAAGCTTGAAATAACACAAGACGATTACATCATTATTGGTGAGCATAGATATAAAGGAACAAAAGGATTATATGAATTAATTTTTAAAAACATACCACTAAGATATTCATCCAAAGATTTAAGTGTTTTTAAGGAGATTCTACAAAATACTAACGCTCATAAAAGAAACTACTCAAAGGATGCAATGATTAATCGTTCACGTGCAACAAAATATAACATCGTTATAAAAAAGTTGTTTCCTCCACGAAAATTGCCAACATTACGTACTGCACCAGCGGTGAGACAACCACTGAAAAGAAAATCTTTATCACTTATGGATTTATCACTTCTTGAACAACATGGTAAAAAGAGTAAAGGAGATACTTCAACATCTGGTAAAGGATTGATGAAAAATCTATACAATACGAATGTGATTTACTACAATGATATCAATAAATTGGTTGATAGAATGAGACTATTGCATGAAGCCATGGAAGCCGGTCATACAGGTTTGAATAATGAATGGGTGGCTCTAGTTGATGAACTTAGGAATCGCGGTATAGTCGTATAATTGTCCGTGGATATAAAAGAGGTGCAAGCATAAGACGTATCAGTTCTAACATGAGCGTCGACAAGTTCGGACAGTACTCCGCTTTAGGAGTGCAAGTTGGAGAAGACAGAAAAAGAAGTGGATTACCGCAAACACCTGAAGGTGACTATAGCATAAGTAATAAACGTTTAAAACTAGTTAAAGATCCAGAAGAAGATACTGATGGAGCAAATTTAAAGACAGTAAAAGAAGCTACTTCAACATCATTGAAATTACATAAGAATACTTATGATGTTGAATCACATAGATTAATTAATGTTGGTAAACCAACTGAAGGTTCTGATGCAATTACTAAAGAGTACTTATCATCAGAACTTTCAAATACTTTAAAATTGCAATGGGGTAACAACTTAAAAGATGGACAAACATATGATGCTGGAAATTATAGAATAACCAACGTGGGAAATCCCAAAAATGATAAAGATTCAGTTAATAAAGAATATTTACATTCTATAATACCGGAAAAAACTGAACATGGATATTCTTTTTATAAATTTATTATAAATGACATTGAATACCCAAAGGAAGACGGTGATGCTGTAAACCTAAAATACATCAAGGACAACTGTATTTTACAAGATGTTAATGAAATTGATTGTCATGGTAAAACATTGACAAATGTAAAGTTTGGTTCTCAACCAAAAGATGCTGTTACTATAGAACAATTATCTAAAGAATTAAAAAAGGAAACATCCAATTTTGTAAAACATGAAGATGCCGTGTTAAAGCGGGGAGATAAATTTATACATGGAAATGAAAAGTTTAATTTAATGCAAGGAAATAATGATGAATGGGATGCAGGACGTAAAACAATAACAAATGGAAGATTTGGTATAAAAGATACAGATGTACCTCTAATGGTGCAAACATTAATTGCTACTGGTGGTACATTAGGTACATACAATGGTCGTAATAGAAGAATAAAAGATATTTATCCTGGTTACGAAGCAAATGATTGTGTTACAATGAAACAAACAATAACTTGGGATAAACACTTTGGGACCAAATATGATGCAAAGATGAAGAAAATAATTAATATTTTACCAGGCGAAGATTCAAATGATGCTGCTACTATTGGACAAGTAATAAAAACATCAAAAAGTGATTCAACAGCTTACACATGTAATGATAAACGTATTATGCAATTACATGATCCTCAACATCCAAAAGATGCTGTAACTTTAGATTGTTTAATAAGAATAGTGGGTAATTTACTTATTGATACCCACAATCATATAGCTAGTACAACGAATCATGTGGTGATTCAACCCGATGAACGAGAAGCTTGGATTAAAAATAGAATCATAAATCAGTATATAATTAATTTGAATAACTAAGTCTTTAAATATAAAAGATTTTGCACAAGTTATTCATTCATGTAAAGTATCTCGTGGAGTAAACACACCTGTTATATAAGACAACATAATGAAGACCGTATCGCTCAGTCATCGTCAAGACAGTGGCAAGAGAGGACGTGGTATAACATCAGCTGCATTATCCCTGCTCAGACGGATTCCAGTTGGTGCTGTTGTAAATCGAACGATAGACGCTTTACCATACGAATTACATCTGCCCGGAGGTTATCAATATTGTGGACCTGGAACTAAGTTGGCAAAACGTTTAGCAAGAGGAGATCCTGGAATTAATAAATTAGATCAAGCTTGCAAAGAACACGATATAGCATATTCAAAGTATAAAGATTCAACAAATAGATCAATAGCAGATAAAATTCTAGCGGAAAAAGCTTGGCAAAGAGTAAAATCAAGTGACGCAAATATTGCAGAAAAAGCAGCAGCTTGGGCAGTAACTACAGCCATGAAGACAAAAGCAAAGTTAGGTGGTGGAAGACGTCGCAGAGGAAGACCTGCAAAGAGAGGCGCTCCCAAAAGAGGTGGAAACATTAAAAAAGGACGTCGTAGAACTCATAAGGCAAGTGTAAAGAAGACTTCTGTTTGGCAAATGGTAAAAAACGGAGCAGGTTTATACCTAAGACCATACCGTGTGTACTAAATAAGAAGAATCAATTGATAATTCCAAATAAAGCCTTAACAAATCATCAGTTAAATGATTATGTAAAATGTTTGAAAATACCATTCTTTCGAGGAGTTTTTATGAAAGATGCATTACCAACTAAAATATGGAAAAATGAAACTGGAATAGTAAATTTGGATTCCACCTATGGTCCAGGCACTCATTGGGTATGCTATAAAAAACTCGGACAAACCATTTACTACTTTGACAGTTTTGGCAATCTACCACCGCCAAAAGAACTGCAACATTATTTTCGAAACTCCAAAAACATTTTTTACAATTACAAAAGAGAACAACCTAACAATACTGAAATATGTGGGCATTTATGTTTGGAGTTTCTAGCGAAGAGTGTCAGTCAGCTTTAAGATGTCATCGTATACAGTGTCACTGAGTGGAAATTCATCCACATTGAAAAGTACGCTGTTCCCAGCATTGCGTCTATCCAAGGAAAGATTATGGGAAGCGGCATTACTTGATTTGACTACCTACAATTCAATTCCTAATGTTACAGAAGGAAAAAACAATTTACTACATTATTATGAAACTAAGGATGCTGCAGGAAAATACTCAGAATTCAAAATAATTACATTTCCTACTGGAGCTTATGAAATTGATGATATAAACCAATTATTACAGAAACAACTCGGAGAAGACAATATCACCGTTAAAGGAAACAATAATACTTTAAAAGCAGAAATAACTTCAAAATATTATATTGATGTCAGCTTGGAACAGTCGATTGGCAGTTTACTTGGATTTACAGATACAAAAAAGAAAATCTTAACTCCTGGAACTACTCATTCAGGTGATTCAACTGTAACAATATTGAAAGTAAATAGTATTGATGTCACGTGCAACATTATACACGGATCGTATAGAGATGGAGTTAATCAACATATTTTACATACATTTTATCCAACAGTGGCTCCCGGTTTTAAAATTGTTGAGAAGCCACAAAACTTGATATACCTACCGTTAAACACCAGTTTCATTTCAGACATCGTACTGAACATATTGGATCAAGACGGTCATAGTGTTGACTTTAGAGGAGAAACAATTACTATACGGATACACATCAGAGCAGCAACATAAAAGTCAACATGGGATTATCATTTAAACCGCAACGGAAGAGTCGGGAGCTCAGTAGCTCCTCGACATTGGAAGAGTTAACATCGGAAAACATTCGTTTTCTACAGAAGATTGGATTGAAACTTAACAGCGATGGATATCCTGGATATATCTCAAGGACCAACGTTCGACGAAACACTATGGGAGAAGGAATATCACACGCACAACCCTTACACTTCATCAAAATTAAACAATAACGATGAAATAAGGATCCCCATTCAACAACAAGATATTTACACTTTACCGTGTGAAAGTTACTTGTACATCGAAGGACGGGTATTAAAATTGGATGGAAAAACTGCTTCAACAGTTCCTTTTATAAATAACCCGATGGCATATCTTTTTGATGAAATAAGATATGAAATATCAGGGGTGACGGTTGATTCAACAAAAAAGGTTGGTTTAACAACGACATTGAAAGGATTAACATCATTAACACCGCATGAGAAGAATTCAATAGTCACTGCCGGATGGGTTGCCCCCGATAAAGACACTATAACACCAGCTTCCAATGGTCACTTTGATTTTCATGTACCTTTACGATTGCTTTTGGGATTCGCTGAAGATTACAAACGGGTAATAATAAATGTCAAACAAGAATTAGTATTACTCAGATCTTCAACTAATAAGGACTTAATACTTGCAGACCCTGCAACTACGGAAGATAAACTGGAATGGCAACTACAGTTGGATAAAGTTGTTTGGAGAGTACCTCATGTAAGATTGGCCGATGAACATAGAATCCTATTATTGAGAAAGTTAAAATCTGACCGTGATATTGTGATGCCATTCCGAAGTTGGGAATTTCATGAATACCCTACACTACCTCAGACAGAAAGACAAACATGGACCGTCAAGACATCAACTTACTTGGAACGAGCAAGGTACATAATACTCGGTTTTCAAACTAAGCGAAAAGATGTTATCACTGCAAATGCTGGTCAATTTGATCACTGTAAAATAAAGAATTGTAAAGTTTTCCTAAACTCTCAATTCTTTCCCTATGACAATTTGAATGTCATGTTCAGCAATAAACGTTTTTCCATTTTATACGATATGTATGCAAGATTTCAATCATCATATTATGGAAAGACTAATACACCACTATTATCACCTGACCAGTATTATTCCAAGGCTCCAATAATTGTAATCGATTGTTCAAAACAAAATGAATCGGTAAAATCATCAAGTGTGGATATAAAAATTGAAATGGAATTTGAAGAACCAGTAGCGGATGGAACTTCGGCATACTGTCTAATTCTACATGATAAAATAGTTACTTACACACCGCTGACCGGAATTGTGAAGAATGTACTTTAAGAAGAATTGTACAACAACTGCAAATTTTTGAGGTTAGAATTATCTGCTTTAATTTTTGAGGTTAGAATTTCATTTGTGAAAGACAAGTTGAAAACAAACAATTATGTAATTGTATAAATTTCAAGGATTTACGAAAAATATAAAAGCGAGAAAATAATTAGTAGAAACTTCATTCTATCTTCAACCGTCGTATGGGAAACATCATTCGCAAGATGAATTCTACTAACGGAGAAGAAAATACACCTCTAATGGATGATAATAGTTCAGATATAGAAAAACAAGTTGAACGAGAAATGGACGAATTCCTAAAATTCAACAAACATAAGAAGAGAGAAGAAGAAAAAGCTGAAAAAGAAGTAAAAAGGAAGAAGGTTGAAGTTAACATTACAACCAATATTTTAACAGAAGTATTTCTTCGGATTATCTACCCAATTTCTTCATGCATGACAAAAAGTATATCAGTTGGAATTTTAAAATCAATGGATTATTCACCAATTGTTATTTTAAATCATGGAAACAAAATGGTTACTTTCAGTGAAACTACTTGGGAATCTCTCATGAAACATTTACATCTTTTGGAGTGCTATTTAAGTAACAACACATTTGGAAGAAGAACAAGATTAAGTTTATTGGAATCAAATATTGAAGTTGATATAGTAAAACATCGTGGAGGACAAATTGTTCGTTTCAGAGATTTAACTACACATAATGTTAAATTATATTTCACTAAAGAAGAATTTTACACTTTAAGTTGTACTACCGGTCCCGTCACCAGATATTTGAAACAACTAATATTTTCAAGTGCAATAATTAAAGACTATCTAATTGATACATTGGACAAAAAACCATTTGTTCCAATTTTATACGGTCCCGTGGATACTTCAATCTTTAATAGAATACCTCAAGAAGTTGAAATGTGGAGACAATTAAACAACTATCACACCAATTTTAATATTGATGAAGTGGCACAAGAAGTGAAAGAAGAAGAACAATCCTGTCTGTTATAAACATCGGCTCATTCAATTTTTAAGTCAGTTGTTAGTAAGACTTCATCATGAATAAACGGGTTTCGTTTTCTAATGCGCCACATATAATGGAAGTTAAAAGAGGTATAATTGAATTTCAAGCTTTCCGAGGAAATGATGGTAATTTTATTATTAAAGAATTAGTAATCTTGGACATGAACACATCAGTAGTTTATCATTATTTGTTCAAACCTCCAGTACCATTTAATAGACTAACAACTAAAGCGAAAGTTACAAACAAATGGTTGAACAAACATTTTCACAACTTAAGATGGGATGAAGGTTTCATTAATTATAACATGATGCCGCACATTATGAATCATTATTGCAGAGTTTAAAATTATCTACACAAGGGGATTGGAAAAAGCAAATTGGATACAATCATTTACAAGCAACGAAGTGATTAATGCAATAATTGATAAAGATTTCCAATGCTACTTCAACGAACTTTGTATTTCATCAAAAAGTTTTAAACATCGAAGGTCGCAGTGCGCTTTAAAGAATGCCTACCGCTTGAATAATTTCCTTCAACAAACTGGTGGGGGTAGTGTCAGTGGTGGGGGTAGTGTCGATTATAAAAGTGAGAGCGCTACCATGACACAGCATGAGTATTACTCAAACCTCCGAAGAGACAACATCTCCGACGGACATTCTTATTAACAAGAAGATTAACAACAACATCAATATGGCATCACAGAACTTACTTCAAAGTTTAGTTGATCAGTTCAACGCTCATTCTAAATCATCAATTCTACCTACAAAGAAATGTTCTGAACTAAAAGAAGAAAAACACTACATCATTCATACTATTAAGAAAATGGAAACTTCAGTAGGTGATGCTATAAATTGCACTTTGAGCGAGGCACCTTATACAATTGGTGATGAAGCAAAATTTCAGATCTTCTTACCAAAGCGCTTCGTACAACTACTTCAAAATGAAGATCTTCGTATAATTCAACCCGGCGCACTCTATTTGGTATCACATGGACCCAGTGGAAACAACTCTACTGAACTTACAATTCATGTAACACCTACTACTGATTAATTTGTACATAACATTATAAATATTTCTTTGTATTTGTTTTTTCAATAAATATGATATAAAACAAAAAAAAAAATAAAAATAAAAAAAAGCAACATATTGTAATGTCTTTGTACATTACAATATGTTGCTTTTTTTAAAAATTCCACAGGATGACCTTGACCCAATTTTGTATAATTATAAAAGGGGAAATGTACTTGCAAAATTCATCAGTCTACTGCTACCTTTCATACCGTACACATCTCGCTCTTAATCCCTGAATATAAAACTGCAACATGTCCCTAAAGGTCAAGTGTGCATCTTACGATACTAACACCATAACAACTTTTGAACAACTCGAAGATTTAACCAACGAAATGCGAGTTTTACTTACCGGTGGTTATCACTTAACTGTTGATGTTAGTGCTACTAATACAAGAATGTTCACTAAAACAAAATATTGCGATGATGAAATATTTATTTCTACACAACCTACAACTTCTTCATCGCCAACTGGTCAACATAACATCAAGTTCCAAAAGTATTACCAATGTTGAATAACTTTTGACAGACAAAACTACAACTAAAGAATCACGTGATCAATGTGAGTTAATAAAAAGGATGTAATACTTGTATAAATAATCATTCGCTTCTTAGCTCTCACCACGACAAGACCTATTTAAGAAAATGTTGTACAGAATGATGATTCAACTTGATGGAAAAATCTATGGAAAAGATTACAACACTGTTGAACAAATGACTAAAGATATAGATGTATTAGCTAAAGAAGGATACCAAGCTAAATTAATTTTAAAATTCCCTGAAGTACATCCACTATCAATAGAAGAACTAGTTGCTATGGCTAAAGCTGAGAGAGATAAAAAGTCTGAAGAAAACAAAGAAAAACAAACTTCCTAAATTTTAATAATCCTTACACTTGTAAGGTATAATTTTTTAAAACTCCATTTGGATGACCTTGAAATTACCCCCACCACTTTTCACAGTACATAAAACTCACTATTCAACACTATACACTCTTATTCTTTCACTGGACTCCGCAGCGTCAACATGGAAGAGCAAAAATACAAGTACAAACCTCGTTACTGTTGTGAACAACAGTGTACAGATTTAGGACCAATGATGGTGGATGGGTTAGCTTGTACTAAATGTGAATTCTTTGGATCTTGTTATTGCAAATGCAAAACAAAACAACTACCACCACCGGAATTGCGAACTTTCAAATTTTGCAAATCAAGATATTTTCATACATGTTGTCCTCAAAGATGTTTCAAATTTCACCCTCTAGATCTTGCTCATTGTCAACGCACCAATTCTCATCAAGATGATTTTTGTACACATATGATAAAAAGATGTAAATACAGGTCAGATTGGTATTCCGATCCTGTAGAACCATCAAATGTGTAATTTCAGTTTTACACTCTTTTTTAAAACTTCATTTGGATGACCTTGAGATTTCCCCCACCACTAGTTCTAATTTTTATATAATATTAAATCATTCCACTTCCAACACTCTAACTAACAACATGGAAAACAAATTTATCAAATTTGAACATATAATAACTGACAGGGAGGAGATGGAAGAATTGTTTCAAAACTTACTTTCTGTCATTGACGAATATCCTATAAGATGGTTCAGAATTGTAGTTCAATATTTAAATCCTGGTGAATTGTTTTCTTCATCAAGTGAAGAAGATGAAACAACTACTTCGGTTCAAATAATTGAATTAAAAGATGGAGAAGAAGAACTAAACGTTTTATTCAATCATAAGCTCAAGGTTCCCTATATAAAAGCCCCCTCCCTAGACAGCCCCCCTCCCTAGACGCCTGCTCAAGGTCACCATTATATAAGCCCCCTCCCTATGCGCCGATCCTCATTCCATCACCGACTCTCCAATAATGAACAACTCTCCATTGGCCCGAATGAATTCTAGTTTTGAAATAAACTCTAAAGAAGAGTTACAAGACATTTTTAATATTTTACAAGAACTTGTAGATAATTTTACAACCATCAAAATGAATTTGGAAATAACATACGATTGTCCTATTTGTGATAAGATTGAAAGTTCGGACGAAGACAGTTTACTAAATCTAACTCCTGCACCATCTGACACTACTGATGGTAATAATGAACAGCAAAATATTTCCCCCACCACTTCTTTGTAATTCTTCGTTCCCCCCACCACTTCTTTATTTAACTAACATTTCTCGCTTTCACTTCTCATTCCGTCTTCAACTTTTGAACTATCAACATCACTTGTTTTAAAATTTCAAACACTACAAAATCATGATGGATATGATGGATGAAGTTCCCTTCATAACTAGAATGGAAGAGGATAAATTGAAATTGGAAATTAAACGATTG
The DNA here is from genome assembly GCA_030545055.2 of Neoaliturus tenellus. Taxonomy (NCBI): domain Eukaryota; kingdom Metazoa; phylum Arthropoda; class Insecta; order Hemiptera; family Cicadellidae; genus Neoaliturus; species Neoaliturus tenellus. The sequence continues at coordinate 259,319,600 of CM061532.1, forward strand.
GAAATGGAACGGGAAAACCAACTCGAAATGTTACGTTTGTTCAAGCTTTTCAAATACATCATCTGGGGACTCTGCGTTTACCTTCTCATCGTCGTTGGTGTTTGCATTTACAACTCTGTAGTTCATCACAAAAGTTCAACTTGTTTAAACTCTGCTGTTGCACATTAATTATATGTTCACAAATAAAATTCAAAATTTACTTCAGCCTATCCCACTATCACCAACTAGTTCAACTTTGAACTATTTCTGGTAGTAGTTGGGTAGGCTTTTTTAAAACTTACTCTGAATGACCTTGACATACTTTCCAGGCTCCAGTTATAACTGTTGAATTTCAATTTTGAACTAACTCTTAATTCATGCCCAATTCTACTTCAAATTCAGGGCATATGCTCTCGCCATCTGCACCCTGCAGCTGCCCTGGCAGCTGACACCATCTGACCCCTGCAGCTGCCCTGGCAGCTGACGTCACTTCCGGTTTAGAAGTGGCTTTTTCCCACTACTGTTATGTTTACAAAATAAGTAATATGCAGCGTTTACATTTCTGTTATTTACAAAATTCTGCATCTTAAAATGAATAAATGAATAATAACACAGTTAGCAAACAACAGACTTTTCGGTCATACAACTTTAAAAATATTTCAGCTGATTTTTCAGTCCTAGGACAAAAAAATAAATGTTTTTAATACTATTGAGAGAAGAAGAAACAGGCTAATTTCGTGCAGAATGATAAAAAAACAATTTTATTTTAAACAATAATTAGTTACTAAAATCATGTTGGCGATCGAGTAATGGGTTGCATTTATATTTCCTTTAGTTTTCCATGTAAAAACTCACAAATTTAATGTAATTAAAATTTCTGTATCTAAAGTGCATAGAGGGGAAATGAAAATAGCTAGATAATAGAAAACACTTTTTTAATAGCATTAAACGTAACTTGGGGTACATGAAATTCAAAACGATAAAGTATGATCTAACTTAAATACAAAATTCAGTATTTATATATTAAAATATCGAAGAGTTACAAACCACTTGGTGATATTATAAACTTGATGCCTTTCAAATTGGATTATTGGCAATACTGGATTTCTTATTTATGCTGAGTAGAGGAGTGTCCATACACGGAAGGTCACTTTTAGACCCAGATCTTATGTGCAAAGATTCTCCCTCTTCACTTGTGATCTGAAATTAAAAATACGAATGAGGACCAAATACTGTAGCCTACTTCATTATTCAGTAAAAATGTTTACTGTATGCTTTTCTAACCCTACATCGGGCGCGTAGCAGGGGTTAACTCCACACTTGCAAAAAATAAGTAAAAACCCCCGTCGTAGCAGACCTTGTTAGAAAGTGTTAGTTGTTAGGAAATGTTATGGTTAAATAAGGTAAATATAAAATTGTATAAATATTCGGCCCTATTTAATTTTCCCCAAAACCCCGCAATACACAAAATCACTTACCAAATTATTTAAGTTCATGTCAAAATATGAAAAACACAATCACAAGACTCTACAACATAGCCTAATATGTGATTATTGCCCGTCAGAGTGAATTGTGGACTTACCTTTGAATACCGGTATGAGCGCTTGAAGGCCCCAACTTGTTAGTATGAGATCGACTGGATTATCGTACGTTTCGGTTTCAATATTGTCCATTGCAAACAACACACAGAAGATGAAAAACTTATATAACTTATAAAAACTGTTGTTGCTATTGCTGGAAGCTCCATCAACTTCGCCAGTGCTAGTGTCACCAACAACCCGAAACTGAACCAACGTAACGTCGAAATGCGTCAGCCTGACGGAATGCGCATGCGCTAACTTTGTTAGGAGTCAAATTAATTACAAGCGGAGTTAAATAATGCGTCAAAATATATGTCGGACTCCAATATATTGTTAATCCTTGTACTACTAACTCCAAATTTATTGACTCCAACATAAGTTTACTCCAGAATGGAAAAATCAACAGTTCAACTCGGAATTGAGTAAATTATTTGACTCCATAGCAGTAACTCCTAGATTTTTGACTCCATATACATTTCCATTTTTAACAGTGTATCATCACTCTCTTTTTTGTTTGGATTTTTAACTTCATGAGCATTTAATGGCAAAATTTTAAAACGATTTTTAAGATTTCAATTCAAGATTATCACGAAATAAAATTGTTCTTATCGTAGAGACCTATGTAAATACAATGTTTAATTTTTTCACAGTACTGTCATTTGCAAAGTTTGAAAAACTCGTTAGAACCGTTTTTAGATCGATGCGCATACAAAGAAATACATGTACTCGTATTGGAGTATGAGATATTCTACAAAAAATTTAATATATTACAATCAATATGTTTTAATACACATAGAATATTGTGCTCTTGAAGTGGTTAATCATATTAATTAGTTTGCAGATAACAATAACATCAATTGCAGATGTCGTCCGCACAAAAGGAGCAGATTATCTTTCTAGGTTTAGCTTAATTACTACGTTCTATACATCTCGTGTTAAACAAGGCATTGTAGCTGCTTTCAATAACTGGATATTTAATTATATAGTAGTGGACTAAGTAAAACTCAACGTTGTCAAAGGGAGTGTTAGATATAGAGGGCGTTCTTTTCAAACGCAACCCACGATTTTAAATAAAACTATATTACAGCTATTTACAATATTTCTATGACATCTTTTAGGTGAATTTAAGAAAACTAAAAGACTACCTGCTCTTTTAAGTAAAGTCATGGACAACTTTTTAAAAATTATTCTAGTCATTTCACTAAATTTCTATAGTTTAAATTTGTTGTTTTTCTTGAGTTCTTCAATATTTTTTTTTGCTATTTTCACATTATATTCCAGTTCCAGAGGGCTTAAATATAGGATTCTCCTAGAGTACTTTCCTCTTACAATTAACTTATCTAGAAATACATATTAAAATAAATAAATAATAAAAAACTGAAAACCTTTTTTAGGGAGAGGCGGGAAAAATTCATTACGCACACAGGTGGCTAGCCTGTTGTGTGGGGCTCCCCAAAAAATGGGTTTACCCACTAAAAAACCTCCTCTACTCTTTAGGATTCTAACCTGGAATTGTTTATCACATTACGTCAGGCTAGGCCTAAAACTAAAAATACCTAACAAATAAAAATTAACTAGAAAAATTATCAACTGACAATTAATTTACTTATTTGCGATTATGCTGGTTGTAATATACATACCTAAGAATTATAATTCATAAGAAATACCATACGCAATAGGAATCAAAACTTTATACAACATAATAGATAATAAGGTAATATAATGACAAAAAATATGTTTAGTGTATCTTGAAATAGGAAAACCAAAGAAATAGTATACTTCATTGGGAATAATACTTCTTCGATGTTTTCTGCTAATTTCCCACATGTATGTTGCAAGCTGATTGTCATCATAATTATCAATAATCTATATATATAATCTATCTATATATATAATTCCGTAAGCGAATCGGTCCCCACGAAATATCTCGAGTTAGAAGAAAGGTAGGGTAACATATGACGGCTCATTTTAAAGCTTGAGGGCCAAGGACGCAAGGAAAAATACCAGAATTATCAACAGTTACCTGAGCTTCGCCCCATTGGATCTTGAAATTCCAATGTTAATCTAATGGGAAGAAGATTTTTAGATCTACGAGTGTGATTCGTGACTAAGCAGATGTGCCAGTGTATATTTGTTATCATAAACTCAGCTGGTTACTAAGCAGATGTTTTGAGTTAAGATAACTTAATTATAACTTTTTAAAATTTGGCAATGCACTATAAAAAAGGAGAACACCAATTGTCATGGAAAATTACGGATCTACAGTAGATTTCTTCTTCGTGACCTCACCTATATTTTGTGCTGTAGGCCTATATGCAACAGTTATAAACTGGCTTAGCCGTGGTATGGTTGATATAAAAGTTAATTTATTGTCTTTTCTCAGTGAATTGTTGTTTTGTTATTATGTTACTGCTTTAAATATAGGATATTTAATGATTGGAGTTGAATTATTTTATTAAGTGTTTATTTTTCACTAAATTATATTATGTTAACTACTAACATTGGATAAGCTCTGTGTGAGGGATATTTTGTTAAATTTAATTTCTGCTTCTTCATTTACGTAGGTATTACGGAAACAATAAACGCCCGTTAATCCATAAGACGGAGAGGAATTAATAAAAATGACATAGTCTACAAAAATTAACAATATGAATCAATGTTTTACTTCATTGAACGATCAAACAAAATAAACTACAATCATAACACGAGAGAGGTCGGTGGCATAGGGGATAGGGGAATTGGGGCACGTTTGAGGGAAAGGGATACAAAGAAAGCACGGGGGCTCGGGGAGGAACGACGGACATGCAGGCACGGGATTATAGGGATGTACTGGAAGCACGGGGTACGCGGGGGATCGGGGGAGGCATGGGGGGCACAGGGATTCCTGTCCGATACAGAAGTGTACAGTATATTTGGGCTACTAACCGTTTTGTCATGTTGTATTGAACTATTTGATTTATTTGTTACGAGTTCTTTATGTACCTTACACGTTTAAGGTTAAATATATTTTTATTGCGTTTGGCACTACAATGGTGCAATGGATTTTTTTGTGTCAAAATAGACTACCATAGTTTAATACAGGGGGGATTATTTGTTTATTGCTGATTTATTGTTGTTTATTGCTGATTACCGCCCAAAAGTTTTGTCGATATTAGGTAATATTTTATAAGAAAAGCTTATAAATTCACAACTTATTTATTTATTAACTTCGACGTTACCAACCTCCAATTATTTTATTTTCCTATAAGCTTGAGAAGAAATACAGTGCAAGAAGGTGATGAGTTGAAACTTACTTTTGGAGATAACATCACCAGTTTGATTTTAGGGGCCTTTGCCCCTACAATCCCCTAGTATAATTTATAACTTCTTAATATGGTTAAATTAATTAATGGCTATTATTATTATTATTTTAATCACAGGTTTCAATAAAAGTTCCGTCCTTTTAAAAAAGAATAAAATAGGGAAAAACAATGGTAGGTAGTAATTAATTAATAACACATTCAAAAATATTCAAAAGAACTTTAAATTGTTTAACGATAAACACAAAATAAAAAATTATAAAGTAAATGTAGTCATGAATGCAAATATTGTTTCAGAACAATGTGTTTATTTCTCAAACAATTTAGTCGTACTCTGAATACTGATTAGGGCAGAAATCCGACGATAATTGCAACTAGCCCCTAGAATATAAATGTTGCGAACTGTGTTCTGCATATCTGCTTTGATTTTTAATGAAAATTCATGTAACCTAATATAGTTTACCTTGCAAGAAATGGGGTAGTAGGTTTATTTCTCACATTGCTGTGATAGTACTGAGCTGATTAATTCGACAGAGATTACTTCCAAATGTTTATAAAAAACATTTCTATTTAAAGTATCTTCTACCTTATTGTTTATAAATAGTTTGCTATGGTATAAAATTATTTATTTGTCAATGATATTTGTTGCATTTATAGTCTCTGTTTGATCTTGCATTATACCTTGTTAAAAATAAACTGTAAAAATGTGTAAATTCTAACAATGTGTAAATTGTTAAGATTGACGTCAACTACATAACTTTATTAAACTTGTCTTGGTTGAAATTAATTTCTGATTTCTGATTTCCTTTTGTTGGCCATGTTAATCTTATCATTCTTTTGGTTCACTGCGTTACAATCGCTTGTTTGACTTGGCTGTTGATTATAAGGCGGGTTACACACTTGTGTCTAAGGCGGCTTACACACTGGTGTCTCAAAACATTGTGTCTCTAGACATTTCGTGTCTGAAGCATGTCGCACGTGAAACCATCCTATGTTATCAAATGAGAGCTTACACACTGCTTGCGACACATGTCTGCTGTCGCATGTCTGGTGCAGACATGTGTCGCGCGAGACCGGTTGGTGGGTGTTTGGTTAGACATGTCTCATGAGACTCCTGCCTGCGCGTGTGCCTATTAATATAAGATTGTATAACTGGCTGGGTAGCTGAGTGGTTATAGTGCTCGCCTTTGAATCCAAAGGTTGCCGGTTCGATCCTGAGAAAAGTTAGTAGCTTTTTAAAGGTTCGATTCCGGACCCAGTTGCCATTTGTCATTGGACTATTAATTAATGATGCTTTCTAACTGGTCGATGTTAGATAGTAACAAGACTGGGGTTTGGACCGTTCTGCGTCAAAACGTTAAAAATGCCACTGGCGTAGAAACACCCAAAATAAAATAAATATAAATAAAAATACAAAAACCACACCGTAATCGAATTAAAATACTCTTTAAAGTAAATTTAAGGTACAAACTGTTCTTGGCTACACCTAATTTCAAGCCCCTATATTCGTAAACTGTTAATTTGCAGTTAATTAATCTTTATTGGCGTCATCTAACTAATACCCTGCTCAGGTTAAAAATCTTAAGGATAAATGAATTGAAATTTGAACAGTCATTGAAATATCACAATTACTTATATAAAAAAGGAACAGATCTGTTATTATGAGTAACATGTAAAAAACAGAGTTTGTAAAATGCCATAAAAGCTTATTTTGTACATATTTTTGGTCATGCGACATGCGACAAAAGACACGCAGAAGAACTTCTTGTTTCACTCAATTTCATTAGACACGACAAGCGTCTTAAGATACCAATGTGTAACCCGCCTAAGGTTAGTTAGGCATGTGATAATAGTATTCATAGACTCACGTTCTAGTCACATTGTTGTTAAATTATTTCTTGATTAGGCCAACTGTACTGTTAATTATTGATGTCGTCTTTTAGTATTTTATAAACATTGTCTGTGCTTGTAACCCTCTCAAAATCAAAATTATTAATTAGTTTAAGAAAAATTACATTGTTTTCAAATCTTGGGCATTTATTCTAGTCTTCTTTGTCTCACAAATGTCCATTCAATTGGCAACATAGTCTTTCTTTGTTTTTCTTGTACCAACATTTTTCAGTTAGTAATGTAAAGTTGTATTTTAGTTTAAGCTCAAATGATTGTACCAAATATAGTTAATGTAAGTGTTTGTATGTATTTTGTAAAAATGGAGTTTACCGTTGAGAAATATGATAAATAATAAATCTAGTTTTCCGACCTGGAAGACCTCATCGATGACCGTAAAAATCGTTAAGATGGCCATAAGTTTAAACTTTTCATGTTCTTAAAATTTTGACCCTGAAGGCACAATTTTCACAAAAGCCATAAATACAACTTAAAAAGAACATAAAATATCTTAAAATATGAGATTAAAATGGTTGTATTAAATATAGTATTATCCGTAGTATGGCTTTTCAAGTTGTATTCGAATTTCAAATTAACACATGTTTCCATGTGGAAAAATATAGGAATACAAGGGTGTCATATTATTGAGAGAAATTTATCAGGTTCTTTCTTAAGTCAAAGCAAACTAATTGTATCTTATCTTGCTTAATTTTTGTCTGTGCAAAAATAGTGCAAAACATCGATATTAAAATTTTTGTTGGGTATATATTATGACAATATCCCCGTCGCAGCAGACCTGCGTACTCAGCGAATTTCCAAAGAAATTTATTTCGTATTCTCCCCGTAGTAGGAATGAGTATGTAAGTTTATTGCCATGGAATGTTGTTAAAAATGTTTGTTATTAGGAAAAGTAATGGTTCGGTGAGGTAAAAATCAAATTGTATCAATATTCGGCACTTTTTAATATTTTTCATAAACCTCTTGGGGTTGAGTATGTATTTTTGCCGCCACATGGGTGTTGTAAGCAAATATCATTTAAACCCTACCTAGTGAACCTACCAAATTTCACCACCTTATGTCAATAAATAAAGTTTGACCAATGAATACAAACTACTTTCACGAGACTAGAGTTTATAAATTTAAAGGAACATAATAGCAGGAAACTAATAGTATTTGTAAAAAAAAAAAAAAAAAAAAAAAATGGCATACTAGAAACCATTTTAATTAGGTTTGTCTAATAATTACAACGTAGTTTAAAATACTGTTTTAAAGTATTAACAGTATAAATCGTTAACATAAAATAAAGAACTTGTATATTATAACAACTTTATTTATAACAAATATACATACTTATAAAAATTTTTAAAATAAATTGAAATCGCATTGTCTAATGGGGATTGAAGTAATCTATTTTTGTATTTTTGCGGTCGAGAACATCGGCACAACTTTATTAATTAAACAAAAGTTGGTGCGACGCCAGCTGTAGTTTGGAGGAACAATTGTAACTTAGGATTGTTGTGTAACAATTCATTGTCTTTTGGAGTGCTTAGAAATGAAAAGTTCCCATTGTAAGTAAATAACTGGATTGCTTAATTTATTCCAATATGATTTCATTAAATTAAAGATGAATATTTATATAAAAGTGTTTTATTTGTATAAAAGAAATGCCAACATGTTTCTTACTAACTACAAATTTAAATGTAAAATTTGAATATTTATGTGCCAGTGTCAGTGGTAAATAAGACAAATTCACAAGTTGTGACTAATTTTATATTAAAATTGCAAAATGATGCTGCAATAATCAATCATAAAAAATGTCGCCTACGAAAATATGAAAGAAAGTAGCAATATCTTTGAGTGATTTTAAACCTTGTAATATTATGGGCTAACTCTTTTAAAATCCCTGTAGAGGATTTTAAGATGCTCCATCTTTAAACATATACAGGCTCACTGAGCACATGTAAGTTTGCTGCTTTAGTATTCAAAAAGTCCTATCAATTATGTTAATAAGCAAATGTGTCTTTGTTTGCCTATGACTTAAATGTTTATTAAACAAGTTACATTTTTAAAACCGTTCTTTGATATATAAAACAAAATATTTTTGTTATAACCCTAATTATTTCTAAAATGTTTTGAAGGAAATTAAAAATACTTACTGAAATATTCTTTTAAATTTTATTAATATGTGTAAGATTTTAAATCTACTATGAGAGTGAAGAGCTTCGAAAGAACATATTTTCAAACCACATACACAAATATGAAATACAAAATTATATAATGTCAGAACCATTATTAAAAATGTTAGGTTAAAATGTCTTACAAATAAACATTTCCTTTTTTATATAATTGAATAAAAATTATATCAGATGAATTAAAAACCCCTTTTTGCAAATAATAATTTCACAAAAAACATCAATTAGTAATTATAAGGTTTTACTTAATTATTTCATTTGAAAATAAAAGGATGAAACAACACTGTAACTAGGGTATATTCGTTATTAACGTTAATTATAAGTTTTGGAAAAAACTTTAATTTAATATGTTAAGCAAGCATAGTTTTCTTTATTAAAATTTGTTTACTAAAATAAGGGCGGAATTCACAAACCTCCCTCAAACTTTCCTCACCTCTAACCGTCCTCAAACCGGCCTCAGACCTTCCTCAAACCGGCCTCAAACCTTCCTCAATTGAAAAACGGAATTCTCAAACCTCCCTTAAACCTTCCTCACAGAGAGAACTGCCACCTGAACAAAACAAAATACCCCTAATTTTTTTATATCAACAGAAATAGACTACTAATCTATTTGTAACTCTTCTATTGGCTTTTAATTTTTAAAAACATTAAACTAAAATTAATATTATATGACTATTGCTCTTTAACAATTAAAATAGTGAATTAAAAATTCACCCATTGTTTTGGGGAAATGTGAGACAGTTGGTAGACATGGCACATATGCCACATGTTTGGGAAATAGAAGTGCTTTCAATATTTGTTTACAAAGGTAGTATTATTAGGTGAGTATTATTAGCGCGGGTAGCCGTGAGGACTGCAGTGACGTCACCATCTCGGCCTAATTGTTGTCTGGCCCACCTCCCTAATAATACTCTATACATCTTGGTGTAAAGTAGCTTTCAGTTCATAAGCTGCTATTTATAAACTAGGCGTAGGCTTATATTTCTCCTTTAACGATTTGTTTTAAATTTGAAGAAGATAAATATGTTTTATTCATATTTTAAATAAATATATTTTAATTACTTTTATCTGGCATATATAGGATACAGTTGTTAAAAACGAATTTTTAATTTACTTGTTTATTTCTCTATTAATACATTCATTTCATTTTAGATTGCACTAGAGGCAGACTAAGTTGGTTGCACGAGACGTGAGACAGCCCGCCAGGATTTGTGCTATATATGGGCAGTTTAACAGCCTGAATTTGAAATGAAGACCTTACTATTGATTTTACTGTATAGCATTAAAATGGTTAATCCACTCCATGTTGCACAAGATATAGCCAATTTGCCCATATTTAGAACAAATTCTGGCAGGCTGTCTCACGTCTCGTGCAACCAACTGTATGCTAAAATTTGTAATTGGCCAACACAATTTTATAGGCCTGTTTCTATGTATTAAAAGAATATTGCACGGTCAAACGGCAATGCATGGCGTTCTGCATTCGTATAAAAATTTTGTTTTGTTTTTTAGTTGTCTATATGTTCATGGACCTTAAAGAAAGGCATCTTTAAAATGAAACTTCTCTGTTCAAGTTTTTGTACAGCATCGCCCAATCAGGTTTCATGGCCGGGCTGGATTTAAGATTGTGCAGTCAAAAATTTGTTTACAATATTTTTCCTTAAGTATCTTCTTACGTAGTAAATATGACGTACAATTTTTTTGGACAACTACTTTGAGGGCTAGGGAGGTCAGAAGTACTCAAGCATATTTTGGTACAATTCTTTCAAGCCTATTTCAACTTCAGGGCTGAAATTTTGGTTGTGTAGGCCTACTGGATCAATAAATCTTTAGAACTTACCATAAATTTAATTACAAGACCGACAGACAAAAAATGAAATAAAATACCCAAAAATGACAGCTTTATTCAATAAACTTTTCCTTGGAGTATAACAAAAATTGTAAAACACCTTCTCTATTAAGGTTGCTCACCCGCGCTTTTTCTAATACAAAATGCATGAGAAACGTTAACACCCGCAGCGGCGCACGGCGTCAGGGCCTACAAGCCCCCACCACGCCGCCACGCGGCTACACAACCATAAACGACCCTATTTTATTTTTTCTACACCTTTTCACGTTGGCTTAATATTTGCGATAAAAATGCTTTGGTCTTGAAGGTTCACTAAAACATAAATAAAATAATATCCACATAATTTATTCAGGAAAACTATAAAGAACAAAAGTTATTTTAATAAAAATGTAGGGTAATTTTCGAATTAATTCCAAGGTAAATAAATGTCCTTCCATATAATTTCATGAAATTTAAATATTTTTATAACAGGTAAGACAAACTTTCAAGTAATTTAACGTTTGTTGACACAGACCCAACATAACCTCAAAATATATTTCTTCGCTGTGTTTTGTTGTAAACAGCTGTTCCTTAAACCGGCCTTAAACCGTCCTCTAACCTCCCTCACACAACTACTTGAGGGAGGTTAGAGGAAGGTTGGAGGAAGGTTTAAGAAAGGTTAGAGGAAGGTTTGAGTTGAGGAAGCTTTGAGGGTGGTTTGTGAATTCCGCCCTACGAGCCGTAAAACTATTTTTTATGATAATATATACTAAATTAAAAATAAATAAATTTAGTACTTATTTTATACTTTTGTGAATTTTCAAGATAGTGAATTTCTGTTCCCTAGGATTATCTACTTAATTTATTTTTTTATTTATTTTTTTTTTTATTACGTCTGTGACTTGAGGGGAGACCGATAGAATGTCTCTTTTTCTATTTATACTGTTAAACAAAGTAGTTATGCAGCTTTTTACATAACTCTATTATAAAAGCGGAAACTAGGCTAGAGTAACTTCACTGCACAATATTTTGTTATCAACCGCAATTAAAGCCAAAGCCCGTGGAGGCCAGCACTCGATTGTATTGGGTCTGGTATTGACAGCTCTTATCTTCAAGTTGCGATTGGTTCTGAGACAGTTTAAGTTCAGACAGGCTGCGATTCCAAACCGTAAACTTCCCATCGAGATACAAATATAAAGAATGTATTTTGTGTAATATCAATTGTTTTCTTGGAAGCCGCCGTAGCTACCTGTTGATCTCTGTATTATCATCCAGTGGGCCCGGGTTCAAATCCCGGCTCTTGGACAAAAAGATCGTTTGGCTTCTCCTGTGGTTCGGAAGTCACGTTAAGAGGTTGGTTCATTAGCATAGTAAACAAAATAGTGCAGGCCTTTCAGTCAAGGAGAATTGTCAGTTAATTGCTGACCCCCCTCCTCTAGCTAAAAGCCATAGATTAATATTTTAATTATTTACTAAAGGTTTACATATTATAACTAAAAAGAACGTTCTATAGTCAATGCTAATACCTTGTTGCCCTTGAAGTGCAAAAATGTTAGTTTTGAGCAAAAGTGGAGTATATCTTTTAGTTTGTTTTCCATTTCGTATTTAGTTCTTAAGAGAACTTTATCGTATTTTTCCTCATTTCACCCCGTTATAGACATGTACAAACACGCAAAGTGATGGACAAAGCACATAGGTAAGCCAGTACCTCTAGCCAGCCTCTATTGACATAGAGGATATATAAGTATTAAATCCATCCGTTCTGTTGATGATTTTAATTTATCTCTATTGCTCAGGTCTTAAAATATTGACTAGTATACTGGACGACCTGTATATAAAGCTATTTTTATTATTTCACTATTACTGAAAAGAAAATATGAAAAACGTATGTCGTAGATTAAAATTTATTCAGTATATGGATATTACTACTTAATTTTCGAAATTGAACTTAGAAACTAAATGTTGACAAGCCATAATTCATAGAGTTTCAAAGGTGTACTTAGGTATAAAGGTGGAGTGATACACAGCCCAATGAATAACGCTGAAGAGGAATGAGGCCACATTCATCATGGATGAGGCTCCATGCAAACCCGCAACTGCGCGCATTACAACCATGAGAGTGCCGTCATATTGTGTGACATTGGTGTACCTAGGTATAAAGGCGGGATGATATACAGCCCAATGAAGTGTCAAATAACGCTGAAGAGGAATGAGGAGACATTCATCATGGATGAGGCTCCATGCAAACCCGCAACTGAGCGCATTACAACCATGAGAGTGCCGTCATATTGTGTTACATAGGTGTACCTAGGTATAAAGGCGGGATGATATACAGCGCAATGAAGTGTCAAATAACGCTGAAGAGGAATGAGGAGACATTCATCATGGATGAGGCTCCATGCAAACCCGCAACTGAGCGCATTACAACCATGAGAGTGCCGTCATATTGTGTTACATAGGTGTACCTAGGTATAAAGGTGGGATGATATACAGCACAATGAAGTGTCAAATAACGCTGAAGAGGAATGAGGCCACATTCATCATGGATGAGGCTCCATGCAAACCCGCAACTGCGCGCATTACAACCATGAGAGTGCCGTCATATTGTGTGACATTGGTGTACCTAGGTATAAAGGCGGGATGATATACAGCCCAATGAAGTGTCAAATAACGCTGAAGAGGAATGAGGAGACATTCATCATGGATGAGGCTCCATGCAAACCCGCAACTGAGCGCATTACAACCATGAGAGTGCCGTCATATTGTGTTACATAGGTGTACCTAGGTATAAAGGCGGGATGATATACAGCGCAATGAAGTGTCAAATAACGCTGAAGAGGAATGAGGAGACATTCATCATGGATGAGGCTCCATGCAAACCCGCAACTGAGCGCATTACAACCATGAGAGTGCCGTCATATTGTGTTACATAGGTGTACCTAGGTATAAAGGTGGGATGATATACAGCACAATGAAGTGTCAAATAACGCTGAAGAGGAATGAGGCCACATTCATCATGGATGAGGCTCCATGCAAACCCGCAACTGAGCGCATTACAACCATGAGAGTGCCGTCATATTGTGTTACATAGGTGTACCTAGGTATAAAGGTGGGATGATATACAGCACAATGAAGTGTCAAATAACGCTGAAGAGGAATGAGGCCACATTCATCATGGATGAGGCTCCATGCAAACCCGCAACTGAGCGCATTACAACCATGAGAGTGCCGTCATATTGTGTTACATAGGTGTACCTAGGTATAAAGGTGGGATGATATACAGCACAATGAAGTGTCAAATAACGCTGAAGAGGAATGAGGCCACATTCATCATGGATGAGGCTCCATGCAAACCCGCAACTGAGCGCATTACAACCATGAGAGTGCCGTCATATTGTGTTACATAGGTGTACTAATGTATAAAGGTGGGATGATATACAGCACAATGAAGTGTCAAATAACGCTGAAGAGGAATGTGGCCTTATTCATCATGGATGAGGCTCCATGCAAACCCGCAACTGAGCGCATTACAACCATGAGAGTGCCGTCATATTGTGTTACATAGGTGTACTAATGTATAAAGGTGGGATGATATACAGCACAATGAAGTGTCAAATAACCCTGGAGAGGAATGAGGCCACATTCATCATGGATGAGGCTCCATGTAAACCCGCAACTGAGCGAATTACAATTATGAGAGTGCCGTCATATTGTGTTACTTAGGTGTACCTAGGCATAAAGGTGTTGTGATATACAGCCCAATGAAGTGTCAAATAACGCTAAAGACAAATGAGGCCACTTTCATCATGTATGAGGCTCCATGTAAACCCGCAACTGAGCGAATTACAATTATGAGAGTGCCGTCATATTGTGTTACTTAGGTGTAGCTAGGTATAAAGGTGGGATGATATACAGCCCAATGAAGTGTCAAATAACGCTGAAGAGGAATGAGGCCTTATTCATCATGGATGAGGCTCCATGCAAACCCGCAACTGAGCGCATTACAACCATGAGAGTGCCGTCATATTGTGTTACATAGGTGTACCTAGGTATAAAGGTAGGATGATATACAGCACAATGAAGTGTCAAATAACGCTGAAGAGGAATGAGGCCACATTCATCATGGATGAGGCTCCATACAAACCCCCAACTGAGCGCATTAAAACCATGAGAGTGCCGTCATATTGTGTTACATACGTGTACCTAGGTATAAAGGTGGGATGATATACAGCCCAATGAAGTGTCAAATAACGCTGAAGAGGAATGAGGCCACATTCATCATGGATGAGGCTCCATGCAAACCCGCAACTGAGCGCATTACAACCATGAGAGTGCCGTCATATTGTGTGACATTGGTGTACCTAGGTATAAAGGCGGGATGATATACAGCACAATGAAGTGTCAAATAACGCTGAAGAGGAATGAGGAGACATTCATCATGGATGAGGCTCCATGCAAACCCGCAACTGAGCGCATTACAACCATGAGTGTGCCGTCATTTTTCGTTATATTCCAAGGTATTTCCCCATATGTTTGTTTTATAAAGGGGTGAGCTTCAATTTACAATGGTTGTAAAATGAATTAATCGAAATTAAAAAGAAATCTGTTTTTTCTATTCAACTAACTATTGAATAGTAACGTAAATTCTTTCACTGATGTTTATATCACAAAATATGTTTATTTAATGTCTTATTCATAGCAAAACATTCAAAAGACTAAAATAGTGAAGGTCAACGGATTTGTTGTTATAATGTTATCATATATTGTACAGTATCTATCTATATATATATAATAGCGAATCGGTCCCCACGAAATATCTCGAATTAGAAGAAAGATAGGGTAACGTATGATGGCTCATTTTAAAGCTTTTGGGCCAAGGACGCAAGGAAAAATACCAGAATTATCAAAAGTTACCTGGGCTTTGCTCTATTGCACCTTGAAGTTCTAAGGCCGGTTCCTACGTGGGCGACAGATTCGACGCTACAAGAGCGACAAAATTTCAAACAAATGTATAAGCATTGGAGCGTTCTTAATGGGCGACAGCAGCGACAACAATTTACAATGTATAACGTTATGGCGATGCAAGCTCGTCGCTGGTGTCGCTCCCGTCGCTCTCGTCGCGTCGCATCTGTCGCCCACGTAGGAACCGGCCTAATGTTAATCTAATGGAAAGAAGATTTTTAGATCTGCACGTGTAATTAAGCAGATGTTTAAGTAAATATTTTTTATCATAACCTAAGCTGTTTATTGAGCAGATATTTTGAGTTAAGATAACCATACAATTATAACTTTAAAAATTGGCAATACACTATAAAAAAGGAGAACACTGATAGTTATGGTCAAATTACTGATTCACAACGGATGTCTCCTTCTTGACCCCATCTATGTCTTTAAGGATACAGGAATAGAATGATTTTGTATATGCTGGCTGATATACCACGATTAAAAGAGGATTAGACGTTTCATGATTGATATATTTGTTTAATATTGTCTTTAGTCAGTGAATTTCGTTTAATTATTACATTAATGCTTAATACATTGGCTATTTAGAGTTGTTATAGTTGAATCGTTTTATTGAGTGTTTGTTTATTTCCGACTGAATCATATTATAAATGTAAACTACTAACATTGGATAACCTCCGAATGAGGAATATTTTGTTTTGGTTTGATCCCTTCTCTGCTTATTTCTTTACGTAGTTCGTAGGGAAAACAATAAAAGCCCGTTAATCCATATATAAAGACGGGGAGCTTTTCATGTAAATAATAGTGTGCTAAAACGGACAACACAGTGTATCAATCAATGTTATACTTAATTGACCGAATAGAACAAAATAGACTACAATCATAGCACAAGGACGTCGGTGGCACGGGGGAAATAGGGGGCACTGCGGAGGGCACAGGACGGTACCGGAAGGACGGCGGGGATGGCGATACGGGACCATGGGGAGCACAGGATGTTCGAGATATGGGAGCATAGAGGGCACGAGGCATGGGGGACATAGGGGGCATGGGGAGGAACGCATGAGGGCAGAGGAGCATGGAGGAAACGGGAGTGTGGGGGCATAGGCACTCTGGGGTGGCATGGGGGCCATAGGAAGCACAAGGGAATGTGGTGGCGGGGGGTGTGGGGGCACAAGGGGCACCAGGGGTGTCGGTGGCAAGAGGGTTAGATGGATATGGGGTGGCACGCGGGAGACGTGGGGGACATAGAGGGCATCGGGACCACGGGGAAGAAGGGTGGGCATGTGGGCACAGAGCACCGTGGGTGCAGGGGTATGGGGGCATGAGGGGTGTAGGTGGCACTGGGGGTTAGGGGGCATTGGGGCCAAGATTGAAGCATGAGTGACATAGCGGGTAAGGGGTGAAATGGTGAGCATGGAGGCACGGGCATATGTGGGCATAAAGGACACTAGAGATGTCAGTGGCACGAAAGCTGGTTGGGAAAGGGGGCACAGAGGAGGAATGAGGAACATAGAGACCACGGGGGCCATGTTGAAGAACTGCGGGCATCATGGGAGAATAGGGGGAAAAGGAACATGGGGGCACAACGTCCGGGAGCATGGGGGTTACTTGGGCCTTAGGTGTGTTGGAGGTACAGGAAACACTGGACCCGAAAGTTAAAGGGGGGCTCGGGGAGGCGTGGGGGACACAGCGAGTGTGGGGGAATGGGTGGCACAGGGGTCCAGGGTGAAGGAGTATACAGTACTAAAGGGCTAATGTTGGATTGAACTATTTTATTTACTTGAGTATTCAAACTTATTATAGCCATGTTTAAGGTTAAAACTATTTTTACCGATTCCGGTTTTATAATAGTGCAATAGCTTTTCTTCCCATAAAATAGACTACTGTATTTTAATAAAGGAGAGATTATTGGTAAATTACTTATTTGATAAATCAAAAATGTTTCGTCAAGATTAGGTAATATTTTATTAGAAAATCCAAACGTATACGTTTACTACAACTTGAGATGAAATAGAGTAATTGTGCAAGGAGGTGATGAATTAAAATTAATTTTTTGGAGACAACATCACCATTATGATTTTTAGGGGCCTTTGCCCCTACAATCCCCTAGTAGTTTTAAAATATTTAAGTGCATCATGCAGTTACCTTACCACGTAAGATTTTAATACGAAAGAAAAAACTAATTGACTTATTTTTATGGTGTAAAACTTTATAATAAAATTTAGTGTGAAAAACTCAACTGTGCCACCATTTGCCTGTAATAAACTGTGAGATTGAGAAAATATTTTAAAGGGAACTTTGCTTATTTTTTTAGACAATTAAAATATAGATGAATTTTTCTTGTTTTCAATTTCTTCGAAAAATTCTTATATAGAACATCCTATGTTTTAGAATCTATATGTAATTTCAAGGCTTTTTATTCCTGAAAATTTTTTGGACTTTCTCGTTTAGAAGCTATAACAATGTAAAATTTTTGAAATGACAATCAATTGTACAATTTACCTGTGGCATTTGGGGTATCCACCACATTGGGAAAATAGCAGTAATTTCTTTTTGTTGCCTTAAAAAATAGGTAAAGTTTTGACTTAATTTTTTTATATATCTCAAAGTTTATGATTTACCAATGTTGGGCACAATTAAGTTGTTCACCCTGTATACTGTTTAATCTTAGTGATACTCTTTAGTTCACTGCAATATAAACTTGGTTTACAGTAAATAATCCGTCTCAAAAACATCACAATAACATATTTTTAGTGAACTTCATTCGGAACTAAGGACAGATGTAGCAAACGTAGTACATCGGGAAACATCGCTACCGAGAAACGTTGTTATGACGTTGCAGTATACGACTGTAATGATTCCGCTGCAGCGGTAAGTTAACAAGAGTAATTGGAATGTGGTCTCATCTTACGATTCTCTATCCCAGCCAACTTTTTTAATACTGAGGTGGTAGCAATAATATTCGTTTAAATTTATTTCTGGTCATTATTTACTTCGTGGTTCGTATTAGTAACATATAGTTATAAATTGATTAAATCAAAATTTAAAATGAATAATGTCTAAAGTAAAGTTGATTTTTTTAGAAGCAGTCAATATTGGATGGACTGTCTTTGATGCTGAACTTCTGTTGTTCGTATTAAAATCATTCGTTTGTACTTATTAAATGTTGAGGATCAATAATAAAAATAATAAAAAAAACTAAATGTCAATATACAGGTGTTTATATGATCTGATGATATTTTAATATTACATAATTAATATTAAATACATAATTAAATTTTATATTACGTATTTTACGTATTTTACGTATATTACGTATTTTATATTAAATTAGTATTAAATACATACATAATTAAGTAATTTTAATATTACATAATTAAAAGGCCACACATGATTATGCGATAAGTACAAAAAGCTCAGCGTCAAAGATATTCCACCTAGTCTTGACTGCCTCTAGTTACAAATATTCAACTGTGAAGTATTAAAATGATACACCACTAAAATTTCAATGAAAAGCGAGATATCTGTCATCTAAAATAATTAAAATATTTTTCTTTTAGAAGGTTCTTGTAATGCAATTCATGTGGTATAATTTGTTTAAACTTTCAAACAGGGCAGTTAGGTTATGAATTAAAATAGCACGTGTATCAGATGTTCAGTTAACTGCATTTATGATAAATGTATTTCAGTTTTGGAGTTTATAAGAAGCAATCCAACTTATGAAAAAAATCCACTTCAGCTGAACTCTCAGTATGAAAATCTAATAACAATGTAGGCCTAAATTATGTTTAAGATTTGTTTTTGAGTTCAAATTGCAAAACTGTATTATATGTCTGTACTGGGTGTAAGATTTCTAGTATGGTTTTGATAAGATCCTCACCACCACAATTGTCTACTCTCAAAGGGGAAGCATTGTATGTGAAAAATTAAGCAAAAGTCAGTAATTTAGCTATGATTTTTATCGCCTGAATTAAGTGAAAGGGTGCTGAGTTTATCACACTGTGAAATATTAGCTTAGCAAAAGGGAAATTAATCATGGACCACCTTGAAAATCAGCTCGTTAATTTAATTAATGAATCGCTAGTTAGAATTTGATGTCTTATCAGTTGCCCTGTTCCATTCAATTCTTCTTCAGTTCTTGTATTTCTTGTTCTTTAATGTATTGAAATGGTAAAAAAACTTTTTACAAATCGGAATACGATTGGTCTTTTTTTAAAGTTTTTTAATTACATTAATATATTAATTAATTAATTATTTTTAATTAAATGTAATGCACTTAAATGTAATTAGTTTTATCAATGTCAAGCTAGTTGAATTCGAACGGAAACTTTACTCGGATCAGAAGCCAGGTATGTTCATATGGTATTTAAACTTCTTTATATTCTTATGTTTCGTGTTAGAACACAGAGAATCATTATTTCCCAACGTGATTTTTTTGTTCATTTTATACTGTGAGATTTGTAACCAACTCAATCCTTGTTTAAAAACTATATAATACCCACAAACGTAGAATAAAAAATTATATTTATCTTCCATTTATTTATAAAGAATATGAAGGTTTTTAAACAAATTTTAAAGTATATTGGGTGTTTAAGGCCTCCCGTACACCCATTTTAAAATGTACGTAGTTAAAGTGTGCTACTATATAGGTAAACCGGTTACGCTCTGTCAATTGACACTAATTTCCATGTCCAGAGAGTTCCAGAAGTAACTAATCCAGACCGGAAGTCTCAATTAAATAATTCTTTATAAACCATTGATTATAAATCCCACTTTTATTTCATTTTAAACCAACTTTAAGATTTCATCACCAGTAATCTGGTTTACCGTTTATTTAATAATGGCTTTTGAAGTTTAGTTTCACCCTTAAGAAAAACCTAGGATAAATTTCACATCCATTATCTTTGAAACTTGTACGTTAAACAAAACCGTCCAAACATAAAAACGTCATATAGTTTCGTTTTAATCAATATTCCATCATAAAATACAGGTTTCAAGTAATTAATTTTCCTTTTCCAAACGTTTTCATTAATCTCCATCGTAATGTAAACCTTATGGAAAAATAAATGTTTGTTAGTAAACCCAATGATTTATGATGGAAAATTATTCAAAAAGAGAGTTTAAGATGTTTTAAATGTTAGCACATGTTTGTATAATGGATAATTTTCGGAGAAAACGGATGTAAAATTTTCTTCATGTTAACTTAGGTGAATGAACTAAACTTTAACCGATATTATCTCCAAAACAGTTACTATTAGTGGTAGAAATTAAACGTAAAGTTATTTTAAGATTACGTGCAAAATCAAAAAATGACATTAACATTGGGATTTTTATTTAAAATTATAGACTCCTGGTCGGGATAGGTTACTTCTGGTACACGCACAATGTGTAAATTTTAATTAGTGTCAATCGATAGTGGGTAACCGGTTTACCTATAATAGAACAATTTAGTTATTTTGATAAATGAATTTTGTAAAATTTAAAAGGGTATATACTGGTGGTCTGGGACACCCCGTAAAGATTTAAAATAATTTCAGTTGGGTTCATGAAAGTTATCAAAGGTTTTAATATTGTTCAATGTACACTATCAGAATAAATACGGTTCTCAGTATTGATGAAACATTTTACTGTGACATAAACGATTGCAAGTCCAATATCGTAACAAACATCAGAGAGAGAAAGAGAAGGTTAAATAAAAGATAAAACACACGTGGCTTCAGATCTGAATAAACTTGCCGCTCGTCCAAATGATATTGGTTTGATCTACATTCACTATAATCTTCTCTGCTTATATTTCAAATTCATAACACTAATATAACACATTCAGTTACTATTTATAAATATAATTTTTTTAATCGAATTAAAACATGTTTGTAGCGAATCCAATTAACTCATTAAATTAATTAACAAAACATTTGAAAAAATGTAAATCGTTCAATTAATATTAATGAAAGAAAGTAAAAAGATTATGAGGCGTAATGTTATTTCATTTTAGTGCCTAATGTTGTTACGGTTCAAATTTTGTTTTAGATCAAGTACAATTAACCAATTAACTAACCATTCACATGCAGTTTTTATTAATATAATTTTATTGTCTATATGACATGGAAAAAATAATAATTTTAATTTAAAGGTGCAGAGGTATAAATAATAAAAATATACTATTTAAAGATAAACACGTTTCACAAAAGCAATCTGAAAATTGTATGCCTAGTTCTCCTTAAATAGGTTGAATAAATAAATGGTATCAGTTAACTGACACATACTTTCTCCCAACAATATAAAAAATGTGTTAAAAGCTCCAAACATTAATGTCTTGATGACTCAGTTGACCCTACGCGCGTTTGTGACTTTTAACAACGTACTGCGTTTACCGCTAAACGAAAGATTGAATTTTCTCCGCAACCACTTGACGTAGAGCAATAATTTACAATTCTGGATTATTTAGTTTTTTGAGCTTGATTTAATGGTGATAAGTAAAATTTATTTCGAGACAACAGCTATTTTAAAAAACCAAAAAATTGATTTTTGAAACACTTTTTACTCTATAACTTTTGAACGCGAATTTTCTCGGAGATGCGGGTGGGGTCATTTTATTCACCATTTTAAGCTTAATTAACCACAAAATTTTAATCAAAATCGTTAGAGCCGTTTTTGAGAAATTTTGATTTTTGACGATTTTTGAGGGTTTTTGGGGGTAAAATACCCTAAAAATAAAAAAATTCAAAAAAATGAAAAAAACACCTGGAATTGTGAGTTTGGACCTACATACCGAATTTCACCAAAATCGGACCATCGGGGCATTCTCTAGCTCTGTTTACATCCAGACACACGGACACACGGACACACGGACACACACACACACACACACACACACACACACACACACACACACACACACACACACACACACACACACACACACACACACACACACACGGACACACACACACACACACACACACACACACACACACACACACACACACACACACACACACACACACACACACACAGACATCACTCTGAAAACCACTTTTTTGGACTCAGGGGGCCCCAAAATGGATAAATCCACCGACAACTCAAATTCGAAAATTTTGACGAAAACAATACTTTCTCCATATACTATGGTATAGAGGGAGAAAGTAAAAATGGATAATTGAGAGATACGAATACAATAAACTTACTACGTTTTGCGTATGTATGTGTATGGTATGCAACATCTGTTGTAAGTTAAGATTTACAATAACAGTTGCTTACAACTGCTTACACGCAGTTGTAAATTATTATAAAACTAGCTGTTGCCCGTCACGGCTTCGCCCGTGTTGAATTTGTATTTTAATTTCTTTTTAAGACCTACGAAATTTTCTTCCTTAAGATATTAATATTAATACATTAATTAAAATAGTGTGAGCGTGGCACCTATGAGAAAAGAGGAACGATCATGTCAAATATTAACCCAATAGGCCATAGAGTATTTTAAGTCGAGTGGGGTGGAGCCCTAAAGGACTTCAAAAAGTATTTTTACAAAACAGTTTCTTAGTACCTTTGAATAAAGCAAAATGTCCGTTTAAAATTTTAACCCCGTATGATCTATGGTAATTTAAAAGCTCTGTGGGGTGGAACCCTAAAGGGAATTTGCAAAATCGTTTCCTAGTGAATGCCCCTGAGTAAAAAGGAACGTCCATGTCAATTTCCAACCCCGGAGGTCATAGAGTAATTTTTAAGTCCAGTTGGGCGGAGCCCTAAATTAATTTAAAAACTATACTTCCAAAACAATTTTTTAGAGACTACCTATGAGCAAAGAGGAACATCCATAGGTTCAACAGAACAACATAACATAAGAACAACCCCATAGGATCTATGGTAACCTAAAGGTTCTGTGGGGCGGAGCTCTAAAGGAAATTCGCAAACTCGTTTATTAGTTAATGCCCATGACCAAAGAGGAACATCAATGTCAAATTTAACCCAGTAGGCCATAGAGTAATTTTTAAGACCAGTGGGGTGGAGCCCTAAAGGACTTCAAAAACCCTATTTCCAAAACCGTATTTGTTCAATTTAAATACAGTAATACATGAAGCAAATCACACCCCATTAGTTTAATAATTTACTTTCATTATCATATATTTTCAATATTTGTATTTTAACTCACATGTCATGGTTTATAACATTCTTCACTCTTGTTTTGAATATAACTCCATCTCATCTCTTTTTTCAAGGTCTTAATTTCTTTTCAATAGTTTACTTCAGGTCCTTCAAGTATTTTTATTGGTTCCCCTCCAGTATCAAGTGTCTTAGTGAATAGCTATGAGCAAAGATGACCGTCCATGCAAAAAATTAACCCTGTCGGCTCTATAGTAATTTTGAGGTTATTTGGGGCATAGCCCTGAAGGAAGTGTGTAAATCACTTTTTATTGAGCACCTATGACTAAAGAGATTACTCCAAATTTCAACCCCGCATTCCCTATAGTTTATAAATTCGTTGTTTCTTTAAATTCGTATTGTAATTGGCCATAATTGTAACAGTATATTGAAATTTCGAAGACATGGTGTGGAGCCCTGAAGGGATTTTTATGAAAGAGTTTCTTAGTGAGCACCTATGAGCAAAGAGGAACGTCCATGCCAAAATCCAACCCTGTAGGCCCCAAAAGTAATTTTGAAGTGTGGGGCGAACCCCCCCAACTTCAATTTCAAATTTCAACCCCTTGGGTCATCTGGCTTTTCATATTCGTTGTTCCCTAGATTCATATTTAAAATTGGCCATAAGAATAACATTAGACCAAAATTGAAATCGTGTGTGGCAGAGCTCTGGGCAAAACAGTTTAATAGTGAGCACA
This sequence comes from Neoaliturus tenellus, assembly GCA_030545055.2. NCBI lineage: Eukaryota > Metazoa > Arthropoda > Insecta > Hemiptera > Cicadellidae > Neoaliturus > Neoaliturus tenellus. The sequence goes on from CM061532.1 coordinate 259,344,164, forward strand.
TACATATGAGCAAGGAGGAACGTCCACGTACAAATTCCATCATCATAGATCCTTCTTAAGATTCGTTGTTCCCTAGATTTGAACTAAAAATTAGCTTTGAACAACATTAGATAGATATTTTGAGGTCTTATGTGGTTTAGCCCTGATGGAATTTTGCAAAACCGTTTCTTAATGAGCATCTATGAGCAAAGAAGAACGCCCATGCAAAATTTTAACATTGTAGGTCCTAAAGTTTTTCAGATTCGTTGTTGCCTTGATTTGTTTAAAAGTATATTGGACACAGAATAATATTAAATGGAAATTTTGAAGTCTTGTGGTGTAGAGACCTGAAGGAATTTTGCAAAATCGTTTCTTCGAGAGCATTTTTAACACAGAGGAACGTCCATGGCAAATTTCAACCCCCTATACCCTATGGTTTTAAAGATTCGATGATACTGAGTTACTGAGTGAGTGGTATTTGACACAGGACAACCTAACCTAACCTAAACTCTAACTAATAAACATTTTACACCAGTTAAATTGTTTACAAAGATTAAAATATTGTCATATGGTTACGTCATCCTTTAAATGTATTATTTCACTAACAGCTGATACCTTTGAATCTTCAACAGCTAATTACATCAAATCTTTGAAGTCGTGTGGGGCGAAGCCCTGAAGGAATTTCGCAAAACCATTTCTTAGTGAGCACCTATAGGCAAAGAGGAACTTCCATTCCAAATTTCAACCCTGCAGGTCCTATCGTTTTGGAGATTCGTTGTTTCCTAGATTCGTATTTTAAGTGCTCCATAAGAATAACATTGTAGCGAAATTTTGAAGTCGTGTGGGGTGGAGCCCTGCAGCAATTTCGTAAAACCGTTTCTTAGTGAGCATCAATGGGTAAAAAGGAACGTCTATACCAAATTTCAATCCTGCATGCTCTCTACTTTTGGAGATTCGTTGTTGCTTTGGTTTGTATTAAAAATCCCCATAAGAATAACATTGTAACGAAATTTCCAAGTCGTGCGGGGCGGAGCCCTGACGGAATTTTGCAAAACTGTTTCTTAGTGAGCGTTTTTGAGCAAAGATGAACGTCCATGCCAAGTTTTAACCCTTTAGGCCTTATAGTTTTGGAGATACTCTGATACGTGAGTGAGTGGTATTTGACAAATATATAGTAGATGTAAATTATTAGAATATTAATTGACATTTTATAAAATATTTTATCGTTTAGGAATCAACAACTCGAAGAGTTCGCTGTCCGTCGGGCTGCACTTGTTTTTGGAGTCGCAGAAGCGCTTTCGGCGGCTTGCCATTGTCAACTGCTACTGTAGAGGTATCTGGGAAACGTCTTATATAAGGGAAAGTTTTCTTGAACCTTCGGGGTGGAGGGTCTCGAAGTACTTTTTGGAATTCGGGGAGGTCAGTAAAGGAATGCGGCGTATGCCTTTATTGACCTCCCCGAATTCCAAAAAGTACTTCGAGACCCTCCACCCTGAAGGTTCTAGAAAACTTTCCCCTATATAAGACGTTTCCCAGATACCTCTACAGTAGCAGTTGACAATGGCAAGCCGCCGAAAGCGCTTCTGCGACTCCAAAAACAAGTGCATCCCGACGGACAGCGAACTCTCCGAGTTGTTGAACACTGGCGCACGGACCCCAACGACATCTTCGTATGATTCGTTTAGGAATCATTGTTCTTAAATCACGCCCAAATGTGAAATTTGACATGTAATATATATATATATATATATATATATATATATATATATATATATATATATATATATATTCTTGGAGGTTTCAGAATTAAAATAGAATACTTTTTACAAAATAAATTTACAAAAGATAAAAAATTTTGTTGTTAAAACTTTTTAAATTTACTTCATCATTTATTTTTTGCTGAGAAACAAACAATGGAAATTTCCAATTATAGGTATTCCAGCGGTTTTGGATTTTACTCCCAACCTCCTCTGAACATTATTCATTACCTTTTACTTTTTTTAATGTTTTCCATCAAATTTTTTACCGCAATCTTGAATCAGGCATATTGGAATGAACTTTAATTTTTTATGTAAAGGTAGAGTTGTGAACCATTATTTCAAAATTTTTATCAATGCCGCAATCCGCTTTTAATCATCCGTTTTAATTTTAAAGATATTTAATTTTTTTTTCAAAAAATCTTTAAAAATACTTTATTGCAAAACTGAACGTACAAGGGAACTTATTTTTATTCGCTGATGACTCAGCCCTTGGGTCTTATGGCCCTTCTTAGGACGAAATGTACTGCCAGGCGTCCTCTGATATAATTAAACTAAAAAATTGATTTGACAATTTTTTTACCATTAAATGTAACTAAAACAAATTATCAACCAAATATCTTAGATAGGATAGCGACCCAGGTCAGAGGATACTAAGGTTGCACTCCTGCAGTGGTCCGATGGCGACGCCGGCCGCTGCCTGCGGTTGTGAAATTATTGAATTCGTGGTATAGTATGAGTGTCTAGGGGTGGTAATTGATTGTAAACTAAATTGGGTCAATATATCAAGGGCAAGTTAAGATCTTTTGTTTGTGCTTTCTCGCAGCTCGGCGGGTGCTGTCTGTGGATCACTATAGGAGTGTATAATATGGGTATGTGCAATCCTGGTTGCAGTACTTGATCTTGGCCTGGGGGGCGGTGTCGGTGTCTGCCTCTGTTCTTGAGCCTCTCGCAGTCATACAAAAAGAGATAATTAAACAAAAACTTAGAAATGTTTCTAAATATCCGACGTCCCAACTTTTTTTCTTGATTTTCCCGTAAAGAGTATTTGAAAGATTAAATTTCAAAATGTAATAATTTACATTTAACTAAACAAAGATAAAATTTTTACTTCAATACAACATTTGTATTCAACAAGAAATAAGATCAATTTAAGCATCAACGCACTAAAATTAAATTGTAATATTCGTCAGTCAAATACTTTTAGCGAATTTCCCATAGGGAATAAGCTATTACCGTAGGTCTCATGGAAAGACCTAAGCCCGGGACCATGTTACTTTTTTGTTTTGAGGTACCCAGAGACCAAAAATAATAGTCATTAAAATTTTTATATATATATATATGTATATATATATATATATATGTATATATATATATATGTATGTGTCCCTAGACACGATAACTCTCGTAAAAATGGTCCGATCGACACCAAATTTGGTAGAGATGTGTAATCCTACGTTTATTCGGATGAGTTCGAAAACCAGACATATCGACCTACCGGAAGGGGTAGTTTTGGGGGGTTTTGTACCCCAAAAATGGGTTTTTTGCATTTTTCATATGTAAATTTTAAAAATTTTAAATTTTTATTTTAACCATTGGATTTAGCTCAAAAAAACACACAATTTAGTATTTTGAAGCTTTGCTCTATCTCCATTGGTTACCGAGATATTACAAAGTCTAAAGACAGTACATTGTCTTTTGGGGCTCCAATGTTAATCTTATGGAGAATAAGGATGTGTTAATATTTCACTTATTAACTAATATTTTTGGATGAAACTTGGTATTGAGCTTCATTTGGTTGAGATTCATCCATTTAAGGTAAAAAATCTTGTTTTTTGTACTTATCATGGCAGCAAACCTGCATACTCTTTTCCCGTGTTAATCATATGGAGAATAGGCAAACTCTTTTATTTATGGACAGATATTGATGAAACTTACTATATGGCTTTATATGGTCGAAATAAATTTTTTCTATGTTAAAAACCTTCTTTTAGTGTCCCCCATGGCAGCATACCTGCATACTCTTTCCCTATATTTATCTTAAGGAGAATAGACATTTATTTCCCTATTTATGAGGACGTGATGAAATTTTGTTTACAAGTTTAGCTGGTCAAAATTAATATTATTAATTTGGAAATTCGCTGAGTACGCAGGTCTGCTGCGACGGGGGGTATTTATATTGCCCATACACTCTACAGCAATCTTTTTTCTGGTAAAAGAATTGGAGTTCGGTAGAATCGAATTTTCCGGGAGAGGGGTGGGGCTGTGGCTGCTAGGCCTTGGGGATGATGCTGATGAGTGCCTGATACAATCCCGGTTTTGGACATAGCGTGACAATAAACATTATGTATTTACTTTTTTAAGCATAAATAAGTCTCTAAAACTCAAGCAGACATGTTACGGTCCTGTGCGCAAGGGTCTTTTTTCTGATTTAAACATATTTTTCCTAACAAATGTAGAGTTATCGATAATTTTATTAGTTAATTATTTTATTGCGTTGAATTTTTTATGAAAAAGTGTAAAGGGCAAGACCAGTGAGTGACTGGAAAGACTCTCGACACTTGTAGACGTGTAGTCTTTGTGGGGATTTTCCATATTCGATTATTTTTTTAGGTTTTGTATTGACATTTAATTTATTTTAGAATAAATTATCTGAATCAGAGTCATGAAATTGTAATACGACCAACTACCACCTCCAGTCTTATGTTGCGATGCGATAGTTCGTATCGATCCTACTTGGAAGGGATCGCCATATTGGCTACTATCATTGACTTTGTACACTACGTGAGTTTGTACTTTGTACTCACGTTAGTGTACATAGTCAAACGATTGAGTTTGAGCTGTACTTGTTTACAATGAAAAGTAGCTTGGAATATTTGATATGATTAATAAAAGCTTTGATAAATATTATTCTGTCTCTTGATTAGTAGTGGTGTCTTGTATATCTATCTGTTTTTTATATTTGTGTTGTGTTACTTCTAGGTCAACCTGATGGGTAAGCTAATCTAGGCTAATTTACTATCTAGGCCTACAAAATAATGAGCCTATTTTGTTACAAACAATATAAATTTATTACCCTATCAGAAATAGAGTTCTAACTAGAATATATGCTTGATTAATTATAATTATAGGGGATAACAAATGATATGGGTTATCTCAGTCCTTATATTTCTTGCTTTACAATATAGTTAAATGTCTATCAGCTGGAATAAATTAAGATCTCTTTCTCAGGGAGGGGAACTCGTGCTGACAAGCAAACTTAATTTTATATTTAATTTAGAAATAAAAATTAATATTATGAATAAATTTTGAATCTTGAAATAATGTCAATTGTTCACAAATGTTAGGAATATTGTTCAAGTCTATTGTCTTCTTGCTCTCTATCTTGACTGTTGATTGATGTATGGAAAGATCTTACCAATTCTGCTTCAATGCTTCTTCGCCCAGTACTGTATTTTGGGATTAAATAAATTTAAAATGGGATTGAATTTAATTGAGTACTGTTTGGGCAATGTCCCTATTACTTGGCATTAGAATAAATCTCTAGTCCAGACTGGGAAATTTATTTAAATAGAGGAACTGTGTCCTTATAAAAATTTAGATGTTAACACTAGGGAAGCTGGATCAAGAAGAAGGGTCAGTGGTGTCTCTCTGGGTTTCACACATGTTCTTCATTGTTGATTTTTAGGGGTTCACATCTTGAAGCACAAACACTTGGCACAACACTGGATAATGTGATTTTGATTAATTGGCCAATTTGGTTTTAAATATATATATATATATATATATATATATATATATATATATATAATGTTTTAATTTGTATTGCAACTCTTTTACATAATAAGTAATTACTTAGGCTAGTGGGTATTTTATTGGGGATATTTCTTTAATTTGAAAATAATTTGATCATATTAAATGTATTTCAGATAACATAATAAATTATTAATATTATGATAATTATGTTCTGTGGGGTTATAAGATGGAATATTCTTACATACTAACATTAGCAAACATAAACTAATAAACGACCATATTGAACAGATAACAAATAACTTATACTAAAATAATGGATGTGGCGAATGAAACATTATAATTTTCCCCTCAGAAATTTGTATGGAATGAAATGACAGACAAACTTCGATTAAATGTTAAATGAGACACATGAAATATTTAGTATGAATGATTCTTATAGCTAGTATGATATACATTAAATGTGTGAAAATCTGGTGATATGATACTTAAATACTACGTTAACATATGAGAACAAATTGTTAAAATTGAATGCACTAAACTATCACTGTCTATAGTAAACTCGTAGGTTCCTTAACGAACACTCACTGTAAGAGGTTTTATAATTTGTGGCATTTATTTATCAATTGATCCCCTCGATCTTTTCATGAATTGTATATAACTGTTGATAATATATTGTTTACTACACAAATTTTTCGTCGCTTAATTATGCTGGTGTTGGAGCGTTGCCAATAACCTTGTCAGGTGTTGATTCCTCTTCATTAATATCTTGTTTTGGTTCTAAATATTTCTTCAATGCTGAAATGTGGTATGGGCCGTATAAGTTTTCTTCATTTAAACCACTAATGTGATAACTTTATTTTCCTAGGATTTCTTTAATGAGAAAGGGTCCATCATACACTTCAAATAATTTGGCTGTTTCTCCATGAATGGCTTTGGAAAGAGGGTGAGATCGTACTAGTACTTTGTCATCAATTTTCAATGATTGTGGTTTTATGTTTTTGTTTGCTCTCTTAGCTCGCTTTTCCCTCTTTTCTTCAAGTCTTCTACGGGCAATTAATAAATTCTGGTCAAATGGTATTTCAGTTCTAAATGGATTAGGTACGTACCTTTCCCAGAATCTTATATCTCTAGTGTCAAATTGTAATTCGTTTGGTGTGAAACCTGTTGACTCGTGATATACTTCGTTTAAACAGTCATTTATGTCTGGAATATATTTTACCCATTTCGTGTGTTGATTGGAGCAGTAGGTCCTTAAACACCGTTTTATTTTTCTGATAGGTCTCTCGGCTAAATTGTAGCATGGATAGTATTATACAGGGTTGTATATTGGATGAATGTTATGTGCCTCTAATTTCCTTGTCCACTCTTCACTTTTAAATTGTGTGCCGTTGTCTGTTTGAATGCTTCTAGGGTATCCATATGTTGGGAAATATGTATTGAATAGTTTATTTAATATAATTCTTGTTGTGGCTCTTTGCATTGGGTATAAACGGACAAATTTTGTGAATATGTCGATGACAATGAGTAAGTATTTTACATTTCCAACGCTGGTAGGAAGTGGACCAATTACGTCGACTGATAGTTGATCATTCTTGCTACAGCATTTTACTCCTTTAGCGATTCCCACAAATGGTCGATTGGTAACTTTACATCTTTGGCAAGTGTCACATGTAGCTAGGTATTTTCTTATTGTGCGGTGCATGTTTCTGAATAAAATATTCTTGTAGCAGCTGAAAACATTTCTTAGTTCCGCAATGAAGATAATACGTGTGGCATTCCCATATTAAATGTCTAATCATTACTTCAGGTACAACAATTAACCATTTTTCGCCCAATCGTTGATACAAAATGTTGTTTTGTACTTTATAATTTTGCGACAAATGTTGTGAATCTTGTGTGTCAGGTTGATCTGTTATAGTTTCTATAATAGGCCGTAGCTTTGGGTCATCTATCTGAAGTTGAGATATATTTCGAAGTTCATGTTGTAATTGTGGATCTGGTACTCTTTCAATATAGTTTATTATGAGTTCTGTGGTGTTGTTGAATTATTCGGATGTTGAGTTTAAATTGATGCGGCTAAGTGTATCTGCGGTGATATTTTCAGTTCCTTTGCAATGAATTATCTTGAAATTGTATTCTTGAATTGTTAATATCCATCGGGCTAAACGGGTTTTCAACAGGTTGCAAGTTTTCAAAAATTTTAAGGCATGGTTATCTGTTATTATCGTCAACTTGGTTCCTAGAATAATATAGGCCTATTTTGATTTCTGTAGACAATGCATTATAGCAAGTAATTCCTTTTCTGTAGTTGTAAATCTTTGTTCAGCGGGTTGAAGGGTTCTAGACATGAACATGATTAATGCTTTTTCACCATTATCTTTAATTTGGAATAGGTGACCGCCGATAGCGAATTCTGATGCATCAGTTTGTAGAAAGAATTCTTTCAATAAATCTGGGTGGCTTAAGACATTTGTTTTAATGAAAAGTTGTTTAACTTTGGTAAAGGTGATATCATCTTCTTGGGTCAAGTGGAATTTATTTTTCTTTGATGTAATGCGGAGTAGTGGTTGTATAGTGGAAGAGAATTTTTCTATGAACTAATTATAGTAATTTATGCATCCTAGACATGCCTTGAGTTGAGTTCGATTCTTGGGTGTTGGGAAATTTAAGATAGGGTCGACTTTGCTTTGATCCATTGTTATTCCTTCACTAGTTCGAGTGTATCCTTAGAATGAGACAGAGTCCTGGCAAAATTGTGATTTAATTGTCATGTTAGCAGTCTCTAGTTTTCTAAAAATGTATTCTAGGTGTTCGAGGTGCGTCTCGAAATCTGGTGATATTATGCAGATATCGTCCACATATATTGCCGTAAAATCCTCTACTTCGGCGTCGAATACTTTGTCTAATGCTCTCACAAGCGCAGCTTGCAATGTTGAATTTCAGAAGGGTGTAACTCTCTACTGGTAGGTCTTCCCACGGAACTGAAATGCTGTGAATCGTTGTGAATCTTGGGTGAGTGGTATTTGCCAATAAGATGCTGTTAGATCAATACTACTGATGAATTTCGCATTTGTACATTTGCTTAAAATTTCGTTTAAGCTGCGGTTACATTCAAAATCTGGAACTATGATAGCAGTGGCCTTCCCAGCGTCCAAACATAATCTTATCTCGTTCGTTTCCTTTATAACTGGGATAATAGGATTAATGAAGGTACTAGTACTACGTTCAATGATGTTTAACTTTTCCATTCTATTAATTTCTTGTTGTACGGCATTCTGTTAATTTTGTGGTACGGGATATGTAGTTGATTTAAAAATTTGTGGGTTTTCTACTTTTAGTTCGTGTGTGTTTATTTATTACACAGACCTGGTTTTTCTGAAAATATGTGGTTGTATTTTAGCAACAAATCACTTAATAATTCCTTCTCATTACTGCTGATGTATGTGTTAGAGGTTAATGTGTTGTTAATTACTTCTTTCGTCAAAGGTGTCTCTCCTCCCGTTTTATCGTGTATAGTCTCATCAAAGCTGCATGTATAGTAATATTCCTCACAAGTTACATAATCATTACTGGCACTAGACATCAGATCATTGTAATTATTATTTAGCCTTTGGCAATCATCAATGTTAGTCTGACATAATTGTCCTTCGTTTGTACTCATACTGAACTTCAATGTTATTTTATTAAAATTTATCATGATATTTAATTCACTATCATTAAAGTTTATCTCCATCTTCGTAGCAACTAGTGTATCTATTCCGAAAACTACAGGTTTAATGAGGTTAGGCACAATGAGGAACTGTATTTGTATAGTTTGCCCTTCAATAGTTACGGGAATTTACGAGATGGTAGTATTATTACTGGCTGGGTAGCTGAGTGGTTAAAGAGCTCGCCTTTGAATCTGAAGGTTGCCGGTTCGATCCTAAGAAAAGTTAGTGCTTTTTGATGGTTCGATACTGGACCCAGCTGCCTTTGGTCATTGGGCTATTAATTAATGATCCTGACAAATGAAACAGCTGATATTTGTCAGTAACAAAGCTACATCTCATCTGATCCATTACAATCATCACACTCACCCCTTCAGTCATACTCACCTTAAAATACGCACCACAGAGTGCGTCGGTGTTTCAAATAAAATATCTAAAAATATCTAAAATTCTTGAAACACGTTTGATTTGTCTCCTGTAGCAGTCTTTATTACTGTGTTGGTAAAGGGAAATTCTTCATGAGGTTTAAGTAATTGTTGATTTTCTTTCAACCAATTTTTTGATAAGCAGGTGATAGAAGAACCAGAGTCAATTAATGCGTTAATGTTATTGATCATTATGTTTATTTTTGGACAATATATTTGAGTTGGTGTTGAATTTGTTTCATTATTATCTGATGACTCATCTAACAAGAAATCTTTATCACACATGATATTATTTACATGGAAATTATAAATAAGGCCTGTTGAATTTATTCCGAGGATATGAGGATTTAGCGCTGTAGTTGCAATGTCATCTACTGTTGATATCGCTCCTCGATGGGTAATTACAGCGGGGTGCCGTTTCCCTGGTTGTCTTGGGATGGGCCGCTATTGTGTGTAGGGTGTTGGTTTTGAGTGGAGTAGTGTGTATTATCATCCGTCTGTCTTATTATTGTGAATACTTGGGATTGTTCTTTCGTTGGATACGAACGTTTGTTTCTGTATTGATTGTTCTGCCTTGATTGATATGTGTCTCGATCGTATAGTTTGTATTCATGGCGTGGCCTATTGTTGTTGTACTTGTATAGTGGTTGGTTCGGTTGATTCTGGTTATGCGTCCCTTGAGAACGAGTGTTTTGATATGGTTTCTTTGTGTATGGGGCCTTTAGTTGGTACGCATGATGGTTTATGTTCGGAGCATGTGAATTTTGATGATAATTGTTGTTGGGACTCTTGGTTCGAGTGTTAGAATTTTGTAACTCGTGGTTATTTTGTTTTTACCACTTTGGTCCATCTCTTATATCTTCTCGCTACAATAATTGTTCAAAAGCCTAGATTGAGGTTATATTCTGTACAACACGACTGTCTTGGGTTATCTGGTCAAATATTTCGGCTAATATGGTGACAATTTCTTCCTCTGTTAATGGCGGTGTGATTGATTGCAATAATAATACACGCTCGGTAAAATACTCTGCTCTACTTAGTGTCCCGTTGCTTCGGTATTTCTCTGCTTCGATCTTTGTCCGGACGCCTCACTGTCACTGTACTTCACGACTCCAGTACTTACTAGTAAATTCTTCTGCAAATTGTCCCCAACTTTTGATGTTATCTTTGATTAATTGTAGCCATCGTGATGCTGGTCCTTCGAAAACAATCTCCAAGGTATCCTTTAGATGCTCGATCGGGTCATTGTTCAGTTGTCTTTGTAAACTTTTCTCATAATATCTTTTTAATTTCTTTAGAAACTCGTTAGGGTTTCCTGTTCATCCACTGAATTTTGGTATATGGCGTTCTGTCCATTCGCTCCCGTTACAAACTCCCGTTAGGTCCACTCAAGTTGGTCTGATTCTGTGTGGCTGATTTAAGGTTCTTTACGTCGCTCTCATATTTGTCGATGGTGTCGGATAATGATTTTATATCTTGTCCTACCGTAAACTCATGCTGCTCTAATTTTTTGTTGACATTGTCCAAAATAGTCCTTTGTTGTTTAGCGACCTCGTTTTCAATTGAATTTTTATGTTTGGTCAGGTTAGTGTCTACAAAACTCTCGATTTACCGTCGTGAATTATCGATCTGGTTTAATGACATTTGTTTGAAACTGTACAATGCTGTTGGTTTGTAACAATTGGGTGGATTTTAATTCGTCTAATTCATGGCGAAATTCATTTTGAGTGGTCATAATTTCTTGAAATTGATTTTGGAGCAAGTTGTAGCAAGTTTTAAATTCGTTACTTAGTTTGGCATCCGTCTTATATAATTTTGCGTTAGTCTCTTCGAATTTTGCATTTAATTCTGATTTAGTTTCGGTAATCTGGTAATTAAGTACAAGTTTAGTTTCGTCCATTTTATTATTTAATTCTAAACCCTAAAAACATTAAAAATAAAAATAACAAAAGAGATGGGCCTATTTAAATTAATTAAAATTAAAATAGTTATAATGTTATTTGTTTAAAATTAAATTATAGTGCTTAGTGATGGCAAATGAAAGAAAAACAAATAGTGTTTTGAAGCCTGGCTTAACTTTTATTTTTTTAAACAGTTTTCAAAAATCATATTTTGGCCTCATAAAATGATTGAAAATACTCTCGATCGGTCTACTGATGGATAACGAGACCCCGGGAACCCGAGGGAGAACGTGGCCACTAGATCGGCCCACCATACAGCTCGAGGTTGAAGTTTCGGACCGCAGGCGAGCACGTTGACATCGAACTCGGCCCACCATACAGCTCGAGGTTGAAGTTTCGGACCGCAGGCGAGGACGTTGACATCGAACTCGGCCCACCATACAGCTCGAGGTTGAAGTTTCGGACCGCAGGCGAGGACGTTGACATCGAACTCGGCCCACCATACAGCTCGAGGTTGAAGTTTCGGACCGCAGGCGAGCACGTTGACATCGAACTCGGCCCACCATACAGCTCGAGGTTGAAGTTTCGGACCGCAGGCGAGGACGTTGACATCGAACTCGGCCCACCATACAGTAGATAAAAACTGGGAAGGCTGAAACAGCTAGCAGAGACACTGGGAAGGCTGGAACAGTTAGCATAGGTTTGCATGGGGTGGGCATTCTGGAACAGTGAGGCTGGTATTTTGATGGAGATGGTTGGATGGTTATAATTAACTTAATAAAATAAAAGTTTGTTTATTAAATATATTAAATACATAAATTTATTAATATAATTTAATTATATTCTTTGTCCAAAAGTAAAAATTGATCAATTGAAGTAATTATAGCCACAGTGTCAAATCTAAACCAATTTAATTGTAAAACATTTAAATAGTGTAAGTTAAACAATTGAATATATACATTCATATTAATAAGTGATTTATATTTTTGACAACACTGTTATTAGCTGCGTTGTGTAATTTTATTCGGTGAACATTTCTTACTAGCGACTTTATGACCCTTTGTGATATAAGCCCATTATCGCAAATGACTTTTGCACAGTAATTATATCACTTGCGTCAGCCATGTGTTTGTATTTTCGCGAACTTTTAACTTTTCTTGATGACCTTATGACCTCGCGTGATAATTTGCGAATATCATACTTGTGTTTTGGCGCATCCGTCCACCTCATGTGTTAGTCACATGTTTATAATCTCACTGACCTCTAGACCTATTCACGTGAGTGTAAGTACTCCGCTCTTAGGCGGATCGGATCATATATAAACTCCGACCGCTAGTCGTCTCTAGTCATGGCTTCCTCTTCGGCGCTCACCACACCTTCCAGCTGGGACATCAGCTACCTGGAGGGCTGCGGCCTAGACTCGCTCGACGACCTGCTCATCGTGATAAGGAGCGTGTTCCCGCAAGCAAACGTAGAGGTAAAACAATTTATATGTTAAATTTTTAATAAGGCTTATAAAGTAATTATTAACAAATTTTATTTTCTCTCTAATAATTACTAAAATGTTTAAATAACTATTTCCGATACAACGCTGTAGATGCGAACCAAATAATATAAATAATAAATTTAAAATAAATGTAAATTACTTGTTTAATTAAATTAATTATAACCAAGTAATTTTTTTTGTTGTTTTTTTTTTTTCTTTGTTTTAGATATAAATCTCCTTTATTTTAATGGAAATCCCAACTTTATACAAATTGGCTAAAGCTGTATTTACTGAATATATTTTAGAGAAATATCAAACAAAACAAACATTAGAATCAGCCATAAATTTTCTTCCACAAAACATTAGGCGTGAAATCATAACAAGCCACTACACATCTTGCAGAACAAGTTTAATTTGTTTTTATGTGTTTGAAAATGAAAAGATATGTCACGACTGTTATGAAAGTGAAAAAGTTAAGTTTTTAAAATTCACACAAGTGGTCGAGTTTAAGACTGGACACAGACAAAACAATATAAATTATATAAATAAAATTTGTATAAAATGTGGCTCGTGCTGTGTTGAGGAAACTAGTTGGGAGTGTGGATGCGCATAGGTAATCATAATGATTTTAGTTTAATAAACATAAAGCCAAATGATTAAAAGTAAATAAAAAACATCAAGAAAAGCTTGCTTAATTTGGTTCTTATAGTCAATTATCTAATTGTTATTTTATTTTTATGAGTGATGAGGCTTAGTTGTTTAAAACAAATGTTTAAAAGTTGCATTTCTGTATTTTATGTGTGTACTATTTTATAGTTGTTTTACCTTCCCGATGGTAACCGAAACCAATGAGAAAAAATTAGAATTTTTAAACTTAGTATCTGACAAAGTTTTTACACCTTCACAGACACTCCTAATATGTCAGTGTTTTAGACCTAGGACTAGCGTGGAATGTTAAAATTTTTATTTATTTCACGCTTAAAACATGTTCTCACTAACGAAAGCTTTTTGAATTAAAAATAAATAACAAGTTTGAATGATTTTAAACAGTAGCAGCTTTTATTCAGATATTCTTAATATATTAGTGTTTCAAGTCTAGGAAAGATGTGTTTTATACTTGGGAGTAAATGCTTTTTAAATTGCACAGTTAATTTTTATTTTGTTTTTATAAAAATATATTTTTAGATTATTATAAATTGTTTTACAAAGACATAATGTCTTTATATATTTTTTAAATATTTTTAGATCACGAAGCGGGATGCGATCACCTACCGCATAAAACTACCTTACTGCACTAAGCTGACCAAGATGCAGTCCAAATTTGAAGAGTACAGCGGAGCCGTGTCCATCGTCAGCGCCGGGGCGGATCTCAGCGTCGAACAGACGCGGAGGTTGGCGGAGCTCAAGAAGAGGATCGCGGCTAAGAATGATGGTCAGTAAAGGACAGTAGGTGGTGGACAGTAGTAAAGTGAATTACTTTATTAGTGTATGTAGTGAATGTAGACAGTGAAATATACCTTTAACATTTATTATTAAAATAGTACACAAAATTAATACTTTAAAAATTTAATTTTTCTTGAGACAATGCAGAATTATTTAGCAACCATAAAGTTAAAGTTTTGCAGGATATGTAATTTATGGTACAAAGAAAGCGATAAACATGAAAAAACCTCTAATCATTTAACAAATATTTATGGCTATAATCCTATTTTATTAACAGAAAGTGTCGCTAAATGTCGTCTTCAAACATACTACATGAAAAATGGACTTAACCACTTGGACTACTCTAGTTTTTTTGAATTTTGTAAACCATTAATTATAGATAAAATACATGATAAAATTTCTGAATGTAAGTCTCTGAAATGTAATTTAATTGTTAAAGCTATCTATGTGAAAGAAGGTGTATTGAAGGATCAAAAAGAGTTAGTTTTTAAAACAAAAAATGAACCTATTTTCACTTCTACAAATTTAAATTCATTTTGTGATGAAGCTTTTCAAAAATTAATTAAAGAGGAATTAGATTTTCAAGGGAAGGGGTCTGGATGGTCTTTAAGCAAAATAATAGGACTCGAAGTGCGTATAAATAAATACGATGCATTACGTGGTCGGAAATATATCGCTTTACCAGAAGACATAGCTGCTAAAAAAGCTGTAATAAATGTTCAAAATAATGATGAGATGTGTTTTAAGTATGCTGTATATTCCAAGTTCATTACAGATGGAAATGCTCATAGAATAAGTAAATACTTGAACAATGTACAGATGGAAAATAAATATAAGTGGGATGTAGTCACTTATCCAGTAACATTAAAGAGTATTCCAAAATTTGAAAAACACAATAATATTTCAATAAATGTGTTCGGTCTAGAAAAAGAGGCTAATAGTAATCACCACTATGTTTTTCCAATAAAAGTGTGCAAAAATGAAAATCCTAGAGATCATAGAAATCTGTTACTCCTTAAAGACGAGAAAACAACTCACTTTGCTTATATTAAAGATTTTGAAAAATTAGTACGTTCCCAAGTTACTAGTCATCATGGCCGCGTATTTATTTGTAAAAGTTGTCTCATACATTTTACCACAAAGACTGGTTATGATAGGCATAAGTTAATCTGTAACTCTCATACTCCAGTAAAGGTAGAAATGCCTGAAGAATCTGAGAAATTTATAAAGTTTTCCAATTTTAAACATAAACAAAATATACCTTTTATTGTATACGCTGATTTTGAGGCAATTTTGGAAAAAAATGCTCCATGTGTTAACTGTAATGAGACAACTTGTAGTAATCCTCAAAAATGTAATGAAGAAGTAAAGAAAGAAAGAAAAAATAAACCATTCACCATTATAAAAAGTAAACACAAACCCTATAGCTTCGCATATCATATAGTTAACAATTTAGGACTACAAAGCGAGCCGGTAGTATATAGAGGTGAAAATGCTGGTAGGGTCTTTGTGGAAATGTTGAAAAAAGAAGCAATCAAAATATTAGGAATATATCAAAACAAGCTTCCTATGAATGAACTTACTCAAGAGCAAATAAATGAGTTTAATTCTGCTACTAAGTGTCATATTTGTGAACTTGATTTTGAATCTGATGATATTAAAGTTAAAGATCATAATCACCTTACTGGTGAATTTAGAGGAGCATCCCATAACACATGTAATCTAGAGTATCAATTACCGTGTTTTCTTCCGGTAATTATGCATAACCTTTCTAACTATGATTTGCACTTTATTTGTCAAAATTTAAATATTGACAATTTTGACATTAAAGTAATTCCAAGTACTGAAGAAAAATACATTTCACTAAGCAAGAAGGTTGCAGCAAAGTTTGAGATAAGATTTATTGATTCATTTAGATTTATGAGTACTAGCTTGGATTCTCTAGCAAAGACTTTAGATAGAAATAAATTTGTACAAACCACTTCTCACTTTGGTCCAGATGTTCTAGATTTAGTCACCAAAAAGGGTATATTCCCCTATGAATACATAAGTAGCTTAGATAAGCTAAACGAAACTTCATTGCCACCTATTAAAGACTTTTTCAGTTCATTAAATGACTCTAACATTACAGAACATGATTATTTACATGCACAAACAATTTGGGATACTTTTAATATAAGAGATTTAGGAGAGTACTCTGATTTATATGTAAAGATTGATGTGTTACTGTTAAGTGATATTTTTGAAAATTTTAGATCTGTTTGTAAAAAACATTATGGCCTAGATGCGGCATGGTATTATACAGCACCGGGCCTTTCTTGGGACGCTTGTCTAAAAATGACAAATATTACTCTTGAGCTTGTTACTGATTATGAAATGTTTTTACTAATCGAACGAGGTATAAGGGGTGGAATTTCTCAATGCGTAAAGAGATTTAGCGAAGCTAAAAATGTACATGTGGATTCAAATGATTTTATGAGCGAAGCTGCTCATTCGATTAATAATGAATATGAATCAAGTAAATTAAGTAAATCTAATTACTTACTTTATCTAGATGTAAACAACTTATATGGTTATGCAATGTCGAAATACATTCCATATAGTGATTTTCGATGGTTAAATAATGAAGAAATAAAAAGTTTAGAATTAAATATTTTAAACACTAAAGATGACGACGACTTCGGATATATTTGCGAAGTAGATTTAATGTACCCGTCTAGGTTACATAAAAAACATCAAGATTTTCCTTTCTGTGCTGAAAGAAAGAAACCGCCTAAAGGTAAATTTGAAAAACTTTTATTGACATTGGAAGATAAAAGTCACTATGTAGTACACATACAGAACCTTAAACAGGCTATGGAAAACGGTCTAGTGTTAAGTAAAATCCATAGAGCTATTCAATTTAAACAATCAAATTGGTTGGAAAAATACATTTCAAAGAATACTGAGCTTAGGACATCATCCCAAAGTAAATTTGAGAAAGATTTTTTCAAACTTATGAATAATTCTTACTTTGGGAAGACAATGGAAAACGTTAGGAATAGATTGAACATGCAATTAGTTTCTAACAATAATAAAAAGTTAGAAAAATTAATATCTAAACCTAATTTTATTGATAGAACGATTTTCTCAAATGATCTTGTGGCTGTACACTTGAGTAAAACTAAAGTAAAGTTTAATAAGCCTGTGTATGTAGGGCTAACTGTATTGGAACTCAGTAAGAAACTTATGTACGACTATCATTATGATAAATTTTCTAAGATATTTGGAGCTGAAAATATGGAACTTAACTATATGGATACGGATTCTTTTATTTATGATATAAAGTGTGATAATGTCTATCTGAAAATAAAAGAAAATCTTCATTTATTTGATACTAGTAACTATCCTAAAACACATGAGTGTTTTTCAGAAGAAAGAAAAACCCAAATTGGTTATATGAAGGATGAATTTGCTTCAATACCTTTAAAAAAATTTGTAGGTCTTAGAAGTAAACTTTATTCTTTAATGACACCCAATTCTGATTGTGTTAAACGGGCCAAAGGGGTGAAAAAATGTGTTGTTACTAAGGAAATTTCATTCCAAGATTATGAGACCGCATTATTTGCTAACTTGTCTCAATATCGTAGTATGAATCTTATAAGGAGTCAGAAACATATATTGTATACTTTCAGTTTGAATAAACTAGCTTTATCATCATTTGATGATAAACGTGTAGTTCTTAGCGATAATGTACATACCTTACCATATGGTCACATCGACCTTGTTGAAAATAGGAAAAGAAAAAAACAGATCCACAATGAACTAAAAATTAAGAGACCGAAAATAAATTAATTCAGTTAATCAACAAAGTTGATAGATACAAAGCTTGCTTCAATGTACTTGTTTCTTTTTCAGATGAGGGCAGCGTTGGAAAATTACCCCTTCTATATATTGATACTGACTGTTCAGTTTTCAGTTCTACTGCAATAAAAGAAAAATTATGATTTTATTTTAGAATGATTTTTCAGCTATGATAGGGAAATTGGGATTATTATACAAAATATTCTACATTAGATAAACTTTTAATTTTCAGATTTTCGACAACGAGGCTTCATTCGGGTAAAAATTAGGAAATCGCCCTCACATGAAGTTTACGAACACTTGGTTACGATACCTAGATATGCGACTTCGGGAAGTGCCGGAGTGGATTTACATGCACACCTACCCGGTCCGTGTAACAAAGTTATGCTCTATCCCAACCAGAGGTACTCGGTGCCCACTGGCTTAGAAATTGAAATCCCTAAGGGGTTTGAGGGTCAAATTAGGCCTCGCTCAGGCCTCGCGCAATTGCACGGGGTAACAGTACTTAACTCTCCCGGAACTATTGATGAGGATTTCAGAGGTAAAATTTACATTATACTTGTGAACTTTGGAGACAGGGTCTTTGAAATACAAGATAATATGAGAATTGCCCAGCTTGTACTTTGCAGGGTTGAGAAGATTAAATGGAAAATTGTAAACAAATTATCAAAAACTAAGCGTCATTGTGGTGGGTTCGGATCAACCGGTATGGGATTACTCCAAAGAACTGATTCAGACTCGTATTCTGATACAATATCAGACACTGATGAGACAGACACATAAAACTAAAGAGAAGCAAGCTTTTGTACTGTCAATTGTTTGAATTTTAATGGAGTATAAAATTATAAGTCCACTTTTAAAAACTCCTATATTTTTATCCGTTCATATTTATTGTATATGGATCTAAATGAAATGTACGAATGTTTGTATATTAATTGTTTTATAAATGTTATTTAATATGATGACAACATGTTATTATGTTATTGTGTTCCTATTTGACCACCATGTACAAGAATGATTTGTAAATAAAATTTTATCTAACACTGACAACTTGTTTATTTTATTGTTTTCCTGCATTTAGCTATGTACACAATTAAAGTAAATAGTAACTAAAAACTAACGAGATATATTAGATAATTTAGTTTATATAGCACGAGCAGTTTCATTTTCAATTAGTTGATCATTTATAACGATGAAGTTAAGTATTGATAAATTTGGAGGTTATTTAGGGTTCTCAAATAAAGATCAAAATATACCTGGACCATCAGGTAAAGGTTTTAAGTTAACTATAGATGATAACTATGATATTGATGGTAAAAGATTGACTAATATTGGATTTCCAAAAGATGCAAATGATGCAGTTTCTTTAAATTTCATATCCCTTAACTGTCCGATATTTGAAGAAAAAAGTTTAAATATTAAGAAAAGAAAATTATCAAATGTAAGTGAACCAGAAAACCCTATGGATGTTGTGACAAAGCTATATTTTGAAAACAATTTAAAAAAAGATTTAGCTCGTTGTGTACGATTTAGTACCAGACGAAATATTATAGATTGTAAAAAACGTATAATAAAAAATATTAAAGATCCTGTAGATTTAAATGATGCTACTTCAAAAAATTATGTTGAAAGTTATGTCTTGAAACAAATTACAGACAAGTGTGTGGTTATTGGTGGGGATAATGTTATTAATTTAAAACAATATAAATTGAACGTGAGTGAGCCAATTGAAAATTCTAATGCCTCCAGTAAATATTATGTTGATAACAAAATGCTTGAGATGGTACACAATTTTGATGTAAAAACTAAATATTTCATCAAAAATGAAAATGGGAAAGTTGATTTAAAAACTAAAGTTATTTTTATTGACGAGGCAATAGATAACCATTCACCAATTAATCTCAAACAATTGAACGATTTATTAAAGAAATATATTAATGTTACTACAATACCAAGTGGTAAGGAAATTAACATGTACAATTCAATTTTAAAAAATGTCAATAAACCAATAGAAAGACATGATGGGGTAAATAAAGATTATGTAGATACAAGTATTACAAATATGTTTTTAACAATTAAAAATAATTTAATTCCAGAATTTTTACAAAATTTTGTAGCCTTTGATAAAAATGGTAACATAGATTTTCAAAATATTAAAGTAAAGTTGTCAAAAAATATTGAAGATAATGCACCTGTAATAAATGAACAGCTAAATACATTAAGAAAACATGTAGAAATCGAAATATCAAAGTTAAAAAGTCAGGTAGAGGTGTACTACCCCCTGCCTGCATCCGGAATTGGTGCGAGAACTAGCACTTCTCAATTAAAAACAATATCTGAAGTCTTTACTATAATAAATAATGAAATTGCATCTTTAAAGTCAGAATTGAAACCTATGCATACTAATATTACATCCCTTAAAACTGAAATTGTATCTCTTCAAGATGGAATATCATCCCTTAAAACTGATATAACAACCCTCAAAACTAATATAGAAAGTCTTAAAACTATAATAGAGTCTTAAATCTGATGACCCTGATGAACGGGACGATTTCTGGTCTAGAGTTGATAAATTAAACAGCAAGTGAAATATTTTATCATTATGGTTCTGCACTTCAAACAAGGTGGTAGTCTCTTAAATAGTATAGTTAATAAATTACCTTTTGAAGCTCATATACCTGGATACAGGTTCTGCGGTCCTGGGACGAAGCTTGAAAAACGCTTGGCGAGAAAAGAAGAGGGGATTAACCCTCTTGATAATTACTGTAAAGAACACGACATCGCATATTCTCAAAATAAAGATTTAAAAGCCAGACACGAAGCAGATAGAGTATTAGCAGACAAAGCTTGGACTAGAGTGACAGCTCCTGACGCTAAATTAGGTGAAAAAATTTCAGCTTTTGCAGTATCAAACGCTATGAAAGCTAAACTTAAACTCGGAGCTGGACTTCAAACACCAAAAAATAATAAACAAAACAAAATTATAAAGAAAAATAAAACAAAAACTAAAAAAAATAAACAGAAACATTTAAGAGATGCTATCCATGCGGCAAAAAGTGTACTTAAAAACACTACAAATACTGATATAAAAACATTAGTACCCTTAGCTCTTAAAGCTGCTAGGAAAGTTATTAAAGGTAGCAAGAAAAAAACCATCAAAACACCTAGAATTATTCCAATACCTAAAACAGGAGGAGCTTTACCATTTTTAATACCATTATTTGCAGGTTTATCTGCTATTGGAAGTTTGGCAGGAGGTGCTGCATCTGTGTACAAGGCTATAAATGAAGTTAAAAGAGCTAACAAAGAAAATATTAATGATATTAAATTTCAAAAAGGTAAAGGACTGTTTTTACGACCTTATAAAAAAGGTATGGGTATTTTTTTAGACCGAAAGCTCTAACAGATTTTGAGATAGTTAAATACGCTAAAATATTAAAAATTCCTCATTTTAGAGGGGTTTTTTCAAAGGACAACTTACCAAAAAACCCATGGGGAAAGGAAAGGATGATTGTCAACCTTGATAATGACTTGGGACCGGGGACTCATTGGGTGGCAGTCAAAAAAGATAATTTACACGTTAGATATTATGATAGTTTTGGAAACCTTAAACCCCCCTTAGAAATAATTAAATATCTGAAAAATTGTGTTATATTATATAACTACGCTCAAGATCAAAATTATAATACTGAAATTTGTGGTCATTTATGTTTAAAATTTTTATGTGAATAAATACAAATATTTTATGTTTAATTATTAGTATTTATTTATCCTTTGATCAGGTAACATGTCGCATTTATTTGTGTTCACTGGAACCAGTTCTTTTTTGAGCTCTGAAATATTTCCAAAAATTGAATTAGAAAATGAGGAAGAATATGTATTAGGTTTGATAAATTTTGAAAGCTTTAATTCTATTCCCAATGTTGAAGAAGGTTGTAATAAATTTTATTACATTAATGATGACAGTTCGAAAGTTCATATTGAAATACCTACTGGATCTTATGAAATATCTGATTTACAAAAATATTTGAGGTATGTTTTAGGTGATAAAAGGAATGAGAATGAGGATGAGGATATAGATAACAAAAGTAGACAAACTTACAAGTCTGCTAATAGAATTGCACATGATGTATTAATTTCAATAAAGCCTAATAATAATACTTTAAAAAGTGAAATTAAATGTTCTAAAGATATAGATTTCACACCTTCAGATTCTATTGGACCCTTATTAGGTTTCAAAAATAGAAAGTTGATGAAATTCCAAAATCATATTTCAGATTATACAGTTAATATTTTAAAGGTGAACACTATAAAGATCGAATGTAATATTGTTACATCATCATATATTAATGGTAAACCGAGTCATGTTATTCACACATTTTTTCCTACTGTACCACCAGGATTTAAAATTGTTGAGACCCCTGCTAATATAATATACCTACCAATTAATACAAGATCAATAGATAACATAACCCTTAAAATAGTCGATCAAAATGGAAAACCCATCAATTTCAGGGAGGAAACTATCACGATAACATTACACTTAAAACGTCTATAATCATGCCATTTATCTATATACCAGTTAAAAGTTCTCCGTACTTAAAAGCGGATGTCATTCCGAAACTAACTGTCAAGAAGAGAGGATCTCTTACAAAGATCAATAAAGATTTTTTGCTATCAATCGGGTTAAAAGTAAAACATGGCTGGTAATATATTACAAGTAAAAGAACAAATATATTTTGATGAGTCGATTAATAAAATTGAAATTCATTCTCATCAGCCTTATTCTAATACTTCTTTTAAAAATAATGATGAAATAAGAATACCAATTCAACATCAAGATATATACACATATCCTTGTAATAGTTCGATATACATTGAAGGTGAAATTGAAGCTGTTAATACACAATTTGTTAATAATGGGTTTGCATTTCTCTTTGACGAAATAAGGTATGAAATTGGAGGGGTTGAGGTGGATAGAATAAAAAATGTTGGTGTCACAAGCACGCTAAAAGGTTATATTTCATTTACTGATGGAAATGTGAAAACTCTCACTAATGCTGGTTGGTCATTTGTTAAAGGAAATCTTCTAACACTTAAACAGGACTCTTCAAAAACTGATAAATATTATTTTAGTGTTTGTATACCTCTTAAAACAGTCCTAGGCTTTGCTGAGGATTATAATAAGATAATACTAAATATAAAACAGGAACTTATACTCATAAGATCTAGGTCTGATTTAAATGCCGTGTTTGGAGAAGTAAAAACAACAGGATCTGGTACTGCAGCAGTAACGGTTGAACCTAAAGCTGAGATTTCCATTAAGAAAATCCTATGGAGAGTTCCCTATGTGTATCCGTCAGACGAGGAAAAACTATCTTTACTTAAAATTATTGAAAGAAATCAATCTGTTTATATTAACTTTAGATCTTGGGAACTTTATGAATATCCCGTCCTACCTAAAACAACTAGACACAACTGGAATGTGAAAACAACAACTCAAATGGAGAAGCCAAGATATGTGATATTAGCATTTCATACAGATCGTTTAAATAATATAAAGAAGAAAACTAACGAGTTTGATATTTGCGATATTACAAATGTAAAACTATTTCTGAATTCTGAATGTTATCCGTATGATGATATGAATTTAAACACCTCTAAAAACCAACTAGCAATTCTTTACGACATGTATGTAAAATTTCAAGAAACATATTATTTTAAAAAAAGTGAACCTATGTTTGCTTTTGACGAATTTATTAAAATTGCACCATTAATTGTAATTGATTGTACAAGGCAAAATGAATCCATTAAATCTGGCCCCGTTGATATAAGGCTGGAAATTGAAACCAAAACGGATTTCCCTGATAAAACCACAGCATACTGTCTAATATTACATGATCGCATTGTTGAATACAACCCGATGACTAGCGTAGTTAAACGGATTGTGTAAGAGTGAAAAAAAGAGGAAAAGGTCAAAGTATAATTTTAGCATTTTATTGATTAATATGAAAACAATATTTTAGTCGATTGCAAGATGTCATCCAGGAAGGTTGTTTGTGATATTCAAGGCTTCAGAGGTCTTAAAAATGATTTCATCGTTAAGGAAGTTGCGTTTATCTCTTTGTCAGGAACCAAAGTGCAATCATTCGTGCTTAAATCTCCTTATCCGTTTTCATTTTTACCCGAAGCACAACGTAAGACGGCAACATGGGTGAAAAAATTTATTCATGGAATGGATTGGAATGATGGATATATTCAATATGACGAGTTAAAAAATATTTTTGATAAAATTTTAATTAACTATGACACTGTCTTAGTGAAAGGGAGCGAGAAAGTGGATGTGATTGAAAATATTATCAACAATAGAAACGTGACTGTCATAGATTTAGAGATGCTTTGCTGTCCAACTATTCGAGAACTAAGAAAAGCGATAAATTTCAGAAAATGTTTTTATCACTCCCGTATAACAGATCAGTGCGCTAGTGAAAATGTCAGACTATTGTTAAATTGGTATCAATGTAAATTTCTTTCTCACTCTGACATAAACAAAACTGAGGAAAAAGTTATTAAAAAAATTGGTTATATTTTGGATAAATTCAATAAACTAAATGATTATGGTAATCCATCATTAAAAATTTAAAAATATCAGAATTATCGTATTTACCTAAGGAATATTACTTACATCATGTTCCACAAAAAGATCTTCAGTTTATGTGGGAACTTCTACCAGATCACATGCAAGAAAAATTGAAAGACATCGTGCTTTTTAAAAAAGACCACCTGTCTGGATCAAATAGTTTTGATATCCAACCTACAACCTAAAATAAGAAAGAATATTTAGGATGTATGCAGTCGAGCTAGAATTATACATTAATAGTGATCCGCATATTATTCAACACTTCAACGGAATATTCAATATTAATGAAAGATTGCCTACGTATATCAAGTTTCCATCTTTATACATCTTCAACATTGGAGAACACTGGGTATCAATATTTATTGATAAATTCCAACATGGGGAATACTTCGATAGCTGCGGACTGCCTCCTCCATATACAGTATTTAAATTTTTGGAAGCAAATTGTGTGAAGTGGAAATACAACAATCAACAGATACAAGGCAGGTCATCAACCTTATGCGGCTACTACGCTCTACTATTTTTAAGACATCGATCCATCGGTCAGGAGTTTGAAGACTTCATATTCAAGTTTAAAGACTGTAATAATGACTATTCGAAAGATTCACGTGTTCGTGATTTATTTTTAAGAGCTTATGGTTTGTCAAAAGTTAATTCTGTTGAGTGTGCGATAAAAAGAATGAAATTGTTACATAATAGAATGGAGAGTAGAATTTTATGGAAATAAATTAGTTAGTTTTCTTAAATTGCCTACTTAATTACCCTATTCATCACAATTATTGCATACGTACTAAATTTTCTCCTGAGACAGCATAAATACTATTTAAGTTTTATTCATTATAATATTTTAATCATTACAAAACCAGACGTTGAAAGAAAAGGTTACTAAGAGTAACAAAGAATGAAAATACTCGATCAAAAACAGAAAATTAAAATTAATTGTTTAGAATTTGATCAATTCCAAAATAAGCGAAAACATAGTAAACTTCTTCCAAACTCAATACGGTGTATAATATCAGGCCCATCATCATGTGGTAAAACTGCTGTAATATTAAGTCTTATTAATGACCCTAACGGCTTAAAATTTGAAAATATATATATTTATTCAAAATCTTTATATCAACCGAAATATCAATTTTTAGAAAATGTTTTAAAAAGAGTTAAGGGGATAACACTTTACAAGTACTCTGAAAATGATGAAGTTATAAAACCAATTGATGCTAAAAAGAATTCAATTTTTATTTTTGATGATATAATATGTGATAAACAGAATAATGTGTGCGCCTATTTTAGTATGGGTAGACACAGAGAAGTGGATTGTTTTTATCTATGTCAGTCTTACACCAAGATACCTAAACAGTTAATCAGAGATAATGCTAATATGTTAGTTGTATTTAAACAAGACACTAATAATCTTAAGCATATTTTTAATAATCATGTTAATCCTGACATGACATTCTCAGAGTTTGAAGAAATTTGTAGACTGTGCTGGAGTGATAAATATGGATTTTTAGTTATAGATAAAGAAAGTGATATGAAAAATGGTAGATATCGTAAAGGATTTGATAAATTTATTATAAAAGAATAGTTGGAGATATTATATCACCAGTTCACTTTAACCATTCAGCTAGTATGGATATAAAGAGAGAGATAATTAAAACAAGTAACATAGTGAGAAAAAAATATTTAGCATTAAAAAGAGGAACTGTAGATGAAGAGGAAATAATTAAAAAAAGGTTTAAGCCTATTGTTGAACCCATTACTGAAATAGTTAAAAATATTAGAGAGAAAAATGAAAACCCTTCTTTAAAATATGAAAGTGATGATACAAAATATATGTTACCATTAAAATTAGATAAGGATAAAATAGAAACAAAGGAGGATTTTGCAGATCAACGTATTAAAGAAGCCTCAAATGTGTCAGATTCAGAAGAGGAAGAGGAGGAGGAGAAACAAGATGAAGATGAGCGGGATACATCTTTTGAAAATTATATTGAAAAATCTGTAAATGATGTAAAAAATGAAATGGATCATACTTATGGGGTTTATTTTGGAAAAAATGGACAGTGGATGATTGGTAATAGTAGTATTTCCTATTCACCATCTGAGAATGAGATTATGATTAAAAATAAAACCTTTAAACCAACAAGAGGTTTGTTGGAGTTAATTTTTAAAAAGAAACCAATTAAATCATTAATTACGGATAAAGATTTAAATTCTTATAAAGAGATACTTTTACTTACAAATGCACATTTATCTAAATACTCTGAAGGAGAAAAGATTCAAGGTACAAATACAGTCAAATATAAAACTTTTATTAAAAAGTTGTTTAAAAAGGGAAGTGGGTTAAAAACTGAATTTCTACAACTTGATACCTATCCATGTGCTCCAGATTATGTTTACTATGATGATATAAATAAAATAGTTGATAGGTTAAGAAAACTTAAAGCTTCTGAAGCTTCAGGTAATAATAGCCATACTAACGAAATATCCAAGATAATTTTTGAGCTCAGAGAAAAGGGGGTTATTTATTAGTGAACATGAATATTAGAGAAGATATTGCTAATGAATTACATAAACCTGCTAGGAAAAACTTTAAAAGACGGAAGGTAGTTGTAAAAGGGTTTGATAACCATTGGCAGTGCGACCTAGTTGATATGATTAACTACTCACAGTTCAACCAAGGTTTTAAGTATATACTAACAGTTATAGATGTATTTTCCAAATTTGCTTGGGTTAAGCCTTTAAAAACTAAAACAGGAAAAGAAATCACTAAAGCTATGGAGGAAATTTTTCAAGAAGGGAGAACTCCTAAACATTTACAATCAGATTTAGGTACTGAGTTTTATAATGAAGACTTTAAGAAATTAATGAAGAAATATAACATAAATCATTATTCGACATATAGTAATTTAAAAGCTTCCGTTGTCGAACGATTCAATCGCACATTAAAATCTATATTGAGGAAAAAATTTACAATATATGGCTCATACAATTGGATTAAAATACTAAAAGAAGCATTACATTTATACAACACAAGGAAACATTCCACAACTAAAATGAAACCTTGCATTGTTTCACAAAAACATGAAAATAAACTGCTTACAACAGTTTATGCATATAATAATAACAGAAATATCAAAAAAGCAAAATTTAAAATAGACGATCACGTGCGAATCAGTAAATATAAAGGGGAATTTCAAAAGGGTTATACTCCAAATTTTTCTACCGAAATATTCCACATTGTACAAGTTATGCCAACAGAACCAGTCACCTACAAAATAGCAGATGCGGAAAACAAACCAATAGCTGGAGGATTCTATGAAGAAGAACTAACCAAAGTAAAACACAAAGACATTTACTTAGTTGAAAAGGTGTTACGTAAAAAGGGTGATAAAGTATATGTTAAATGGCTCGGATTTCCTACTTCACAAAACTCATGGATAAAAAAAAACTGATGTTATTTAATTTTATGTTTATTAATAAATAAATATTTCTTATAAACATTGTTTTATTTTTAAATTTACCAATCAAAAAACTTACCTTAGAAATTTGGAGAATCGAACCCGAACCTTTGCGATGCTAGCCTGAGAGCGATGACCACTACACCACCTGAAACATACCTTAAAACCCTAACAGCCTAATTATTGATTAAAAATCTACTAGCAAACCGGCATTTTTCTATACCAATTGATTAATTAACAAAAAGGTTTGCTAATTAGATACTGTTTTCATCGCGTTCTGATAGTGAGTTATCAAAGAGGAAAGGTTATCTTTTATCAAGTTCATTGACGCAGTCAGTTATAAACTGTATAAGTTATAGTCAAATTATAAAGTAAAATAAGATTTATATTTTTAATGTTTTATGATTTAGTATGTTTAGTTATGAAATATAAACATAATTTTATTAAAAATAATTATAACCAATCAACCATCTCCATCAAATACCAGCCTCGCTGTTCCAGAATGCCCACCCCATGCAAACCTATGCTAACTGTTCCAGCCTTCCCAGTGTCTCTGCTAGCTGTTTCAGCCTTCCCAGTTTTTATCTACTCCATACAGCTCGAGGTTGAAGTTTCGGACCGCAGGCGAGCACGTTGACATCGAACTCGGCCCTCCATACAGCTCGAGGTTGAAGTTTCGGACCGCAGGCGAGCACGTTGACATTGAACTCGGCCCACCATACAGCTCGAGGTTGAAGTTTCGGACCGCAGGCGAGCACGTTGACATCGAACTCGGCCCACCATACAGCTCGAGGTTGAAGTTTCGGACCGCAGGCGAGCACGTTGACATCGAACTCGGCCCACCATACAGCTCGAGGTTGAAGTTTCGGACCGCAGGCGAGCACGTTGACATCGAACTCGGCCCACCATACAGCTCGAGGTTGATGTTTCGGACCGCAGGCGAGCACGTTGACATCGAACTCGGCCCACCATACAGCTCGAGGTTGAAGTTTCAGACCTCAGGTGAGAACGTGGGCTCTGGATCGGCCCACCATACAGCTCGAGGTTGAAGTTTCGGACCGCAGGCGAGGACGTTGACATCGAACTCGGCCCACCACTCGAAGATGTGTCCCCATGCTAAAATTAAGAATTTCAAATCTTATATGATCTTTACATTACAAGCAAAGACCTTTTTATTGAAGGACAATAATTTTTTCAAACCCTAGGAATGTCTTGATTTAAGCGGAGTTTGAAGTGAAAGGTATGCTATGAAAGATATTATCAAAATAAATTAATTCTAAATTCACTTCCAACCGATCATTTCTAATTAAAAGATTAAATTTCCCCTTTTTCCAACAACTTTTAAATTATTTTGTTGGACAATATGAGACTATCTATATTTGTTAATAAGAATAGGCTATATAAAGTACGTGAAGGTGTTTTTGTTAACACAACCCTTCCCTTATTTATGGACTAATTTGAACGATTTAGGTGTCTGAAGAATGTTGTCAGTAGTTGTTCAATATGTTTATAGTTTTTTTCCGTTCTGAAAGGCACAGGTAGCCCTTAATTTTTTTTGTCCTTAAGATTAACATGGGGAACAATTTTAATTGAATTGCAAAGTTAAACAGTCGTTGAAAGTAAAACAGACAAACACAATATGTTAAATTCTGAATGGAAGCAATTGAGTTACCCTTACCATACTGCAAATATCAACACATTTACATATACTACAATACAAGGAGTATTGATTCATTGTATTACATTTATTACATTTATTATTAGGATCCATTGTATTACATTTAGTTTTTACGCTTAGTTTTATAAATTGCGTTGATTTATATATTGTGTTGTTTTAAATTTTTATCAAAACGCAGCGGGTGAATTTAGCTTGAAGTTTGGACTAATAAGTAATTGGGGGGTAAATATAAGTTTATTAACTTAAGCCTAGAAAAAGAATTTACCTGTATAAACCAAGTTTGGATATTGCAATTTTACCATAGGTCTTATGGGTTGTTAGGTTGGTAATAAATTAACAACGAACAACAACAGTAAAACAAAAATCGAACAACATTAGGACCGTTAACAATAATTTAAACAGGGCCTTAAAATTTGGGACATGGTTTTTCAAACTTCTGTGAAGTCGGAAAAGGAATAGTTGGTTGTTATTGTAAATTTAATAACCTTGTTTATTATGACTAGGTATTGCCCAGCCCATTGTTTGAAGTTTAACTAATATTTCACTTATCCAGTCAAAATAAAAATTTACAGTAAAAATTGTTTATAACTGAAACTTTTTTTCTCCTGGTTTGCTAACAAATGACTAATGATTCAACCGATTTGTCTTTCATCCATTAACAATGAAACTTAGGAAGCCTGTAGGGCGTAGCAATGAGGGACCGATGTGACTTACAATGTGATTCTGCTCATCTGCAGGACTTTCTAACGGTATACACGGATTTCTCCTACGATGCACACAAGCTGAGAAAATAGAACTTTAATGCAGAATGCTACCCATATTAGATCACCTATCTAAAGGAGACAACATTTGACTTCATTTACTTTCAGTATAGATAACAAAACTGTCACAAAAATGTTTTATATAAAGACAAATTTTAACTGAAATATCCATCCCACGTCAAACCAAAATAGAAAACTTTAACAAATATTTAGATTATCTTTATTTTTCTTCGTTTCTTTATTTTAATTCTACTGAGACATGAAAAGTCAGATTGAGATTAAGAAGTTTTGTTTTGATATAGGCTTAAATAGCATTAGTGTACTCTAATTCACTATGCCAACGATCACGTTTCCATGTAGTCCAACAAAAACAGCCGCAATAAATGCTGAAAAACGGTATACATGCCCGGGGAGTTGTAATATTTATTATTCTTCTGTGTTTCTTATGTTTCTTAAAAATTCTTATGTTTTATAAAAATTAGAGTAGTTCTAGGCAGTGACCCTTTTAACATATCGGTATAATACTAATCAAAAAAGTCCTAGCTAATTCGGACGTAAAAGATCAACCATCAAATTACAACATTACCATATTGGAAAGTTGAAGAATAAGTGATGAAGATCGATTTATAAAACACCAACAATGAGTAAGAATTGGAATTATAATTTTATTTTTAATGAAAGTGGTAAATTTCCATGGAGCAAGATTTGTTCACGAAGTAGCCTACTGTGGTAAATGCAGCGCATTGCGCTGAACAGGTCCTACTAACTATTCAATGAAGACTACTGTTTTAGCCCTAGATAACTAGTTCCAGGTCTATAGGAGAGTATTTTATCATAGTTTTCACGTCAGTTAATGTTGTATTATTGAAAAAAATACTATAGCATATTTTTTTCTTTTTTAAATCTGATGTTAAGCCTATTTACTTCTTAGTTCATATCTATTTCAAAGATTATCACTTACCATACTGAATTTTCCAGGCTTCAGTTTCTTGCCCTCCAGAAGGGATGTCACCCCTCCCCTACACCGGGGTCGATCAGGTGGGCATACGAGCTAAGTTGCTCGTAGCTGGTTGCCTGAATGGTCCGGTGTTATGTTTTTGTATACCCCACCCTAACTTTTGGACCTACACTACCAGTGAATGTTTTTGTGTGTAGGGGCTAACAAATGTAAATTGAGTTACCACATTGAGTGATCCTCATGTGGGTCCACGCATGTGCAACTAAAGGGGGAATGAATTTGGTTGAGGACAACTGGGGGCCAAAGGGGCGCGGGGAAATTAGTTTGAGTGAAGACAGTCTCATGCGTGGACGCTGCCCTATCACAATAGCCCTCGCGATGTATTTCATAGGACGTTGGGTCGCCAAATTGAACTCGCGGTGCTTGGCCAGATTTGGGTGCCCTAAAAGGTCGCATGAGGAGTTTTTGAAATTTACTTAAAGGGACAGTTTGACTCCCTGTCTCCCTTGTCTCAACTACAGCTAATTCAGTTTGTACTGGCCGTCCCCTATCTGCCCTAGGTTCCCTAACAGAGGTGTAGATAATGTATACCGAGCCACCCAGGACCAGGATACCCACCGTCACTCCCCCGATGATCAGGTACACGGGATCCATCGTTTCGTAGTAGTTTGAAACTGTAATAAAATATAAACTGTTGTATTGAAAAAAAACATACCCCAAAATAAAGTATTCAGACAAAAATATATTTACAACACGAGAAATAATATCATTTAATACTTCATAAAGTTTTACAGTATTTCCCCATCTTAAATTTTAAAACTGCAACTTTTGATTTTGGCTAGATTTTTTTATTTATTTGTGTAAGTTATCTGTAATTTATACAATTTTTGTGTTAGTTTTTATGTTACACTTTACTTCTTTAATACCGAGCTCTAAATAGTAATTTACGAACCAGTGAATTTGTTGGTACTTTTATATTTCGTTATTATTATCACAGTGTGACAACCATTATTTATTAGTTAAACCGTTTTAATTCAAAATATTTTTTTACTTTTACTTATTTAAGAATTATTAAGTGTTTGCTATAAATGTTACAGTGGAAGTGGTTTTACTACAATAAAAATTATTCTCACCTAACACATAAGTCGGTAGTTTATTTGAACTTCAAAATTCAATTTGTTACTATAAAAAACTTTTAATAAAAGTACTACACGTCTTTACATCTGTAACCAAGTTGTCACAATAAAAATAATTTAATTGAATGAAACAGCTTTTGAGTATTGGATACTAGATTGAAGAAGGATATTCATAAAATATAATTGTTGCTTCTGCATTGTTCAGTTTAACACAGTTTTTTTTTTTTTTTTTTTTTTTTTTTTTTTTTTTTTTTTTGAAAATATTTATATAATTGTTAGTTAGTATTTATAGTTTGTAGCTGCAATTAAAAATGAACGTTAAAATAGGTGCCTGCCCTAAATTTCCGTAGTGGTTTACAATGTAAATTTCAATGATTGCTTACATTCAATAAAATCGAAAATAATTTGAAAAAAGTCAAAATTGTTGTATTTAGATAAATTTATGGACCTCGCCAACAAGCTTTCTTGGAATTGGCAAGGCCATGTTTACGTACATTTTTTTTAAGAAAAAATTCCAAATATCTAATAATAATTTTTATTTTTCATCACTTTAAACCTATAGGTAGGAACGTAGATTCATAACAATATTGGTATGGATGAAAGATGTTGCTAAAAAAACGAATAAATTAAAATAAAATGTAAAAAACTCATTTTTTATTATAGCTTGGCAAAAGCCTTTTTATATAGCTTTACCTGAAATAAACCTAAATGTATTATGAGTAACTCATGAAAAGTGGCCTCTTATACAAGAATAAACATCAATTATAAATTCATATTACAAATAAAAACTTAAACAAACTAAAATTTCGCAGGAACTTTTTTTAATCTATCAAACCAATATCACTTCTTATTGCAGTTAGTTCCAGATAACAATTTATGTGAACTTCCCTGAACGGACGTTAACAACGCCGAAAGTCAATACGTTTTTTTCACTTCATCTTTGGTTTACATTCATTCCAGTAGATTAAATGCATATTTTTTTATCATATCAGTCTATGATTAGATGTAATTTGTTTTTTTTCCTACTGTAGGCCTACACAGGAAAAACGATCAGATTTTCTGTATAATACTACGCGAATTACATTTTATGATATCATATGTAAAATTTTGCAGTATTACATAATATCTATTAATAATTTAAATTTTCTTTCTCCCACATTGCATTGGTAAAATACTGTATATTAGTCATATTGTGTGGAAACGAAATAAAGACCGGCCGAGGTAAATCAACAACAATTTAACCCAATCGATTGTATCCTTTAAAAAGTTTTTAAAGCTTGAAGGTTATTGCAATAAACATATTATACTTTTGCTTACACATTTTGTACCAAAGAGTTTTGCAAAGAAATCCTCTAGGTTTTTGATTAAAATAATCTATATATATATATATATATATATATATATATATATATCTATATATATATATATATATATATATATATATATATAATTTTGTAAGCGATATTTCTTGAGCAAAATTGTGAGCGTCATACAGATCGCAGAAAGATGGGAGGGGTCTCAAACTAAAGGTCTCGGTCCCATGCACGAAGGAAAACTATCGGCGTGTCCATAATGTTAACAGGAAATGAGAAATCACGTAAAACGTCCTCCATAAGAATAGCATGGGGATTTAAAAAAAACGTCTACTTTGTATACATTAAAACATGTGTTATGGTTTAATTTCAAAATGTGACACAGATGATAACATTGAGTGAAGATAACAAAATAATTCACACCAAGAGAAGCAATCTATATATATAATTCTGTAAGCCGAATTTCTTGAGCAAAATTGTGAGCGTTATACAAATCGCAGAAAGATGGGAGGGGTCTCAAATTAAAGGTTTCGGTACCATAAAGCGTATCCATAAAGTTACAAGGAAATGAGAAATATAGTAAAACTTCCTCCTTAAGAATAGCATGGGGATTCGAAAAATGTCTTCTTTGTGTACATTGAAACATATGTTTTGGTTTTATTTTAAAACGAGAGACAGATTATAAAATTAAGTAAAGAACTATTCATAGCCAAATGACAAAAATTAACCCTAGAGTAGTAATACTATAATAAGACGTTTTGTTGCTTTGAGCTACTAAAAATTCTACTAGGAGGTTAACCTTACATACTATTGCAAATTGACTGCTGATTTTACTGTTGTTACTATAATTTAAATTGTAAAAAAAACTGAGCGTGTATGCAAATCATAAAATGCTTTCTGATCGCTAATAGAGATGCAATGGGCGATGAATTGTGGTTTGAGAAACACCTACATTATTTCCATTGTTTTGGTTTTATTTTAAGACGAAAAGTGTCAAATGATCATATTGAATAACGATGACACATTAATTGATACTTAAAGTGTATCAGTCAATTAAGTTTTGGTATTCTCTTAGCTGAATTTTCCGAGAAACCTTTTAATCATTTCATAGATTGTAGGATTATAGGAGACGAGTTAAAATCAAAAATGTTTCTCCTACATACTAGAGGAAAATGCAGCAGGTAAAAAACCATACAACAAAATGGGAAATATATAAGAATGATTATTTTCTGAAAGGTTCTCCTTAAAGATTCTCCAAGTCCTGATTTAAAAAAAATCTGCTTTGTTTACTTTAAATTAAGAGTTTTGATTAGAAGGGATGAATATTCACAGCAAGTAAAGATGCACTTTGAGGTGCTGTGTTTAAATTTTGTGACTAAAACATAAAAAATAAAAAAAAACTGACAATAGCTAAAAAAATCAATTGTTTTTAATTGCTGATTTTCTATGTTATATTAAAAAGCTGTCACAGCTCAACTAAGGGACTACGATTTCTTTCAAAACTTATTTTCCATAGATCGATATGAGTTTAACAACAGACAAAATAGAGCATTTACAAACAGGTGATATAATAGTACTGGAGTGATAAGAGTGCTTGGGGGTGAATGGTCTGTTTAAACGGTATTGTTAAAATATTACCTCAAATTAAAATTAATTTGTCTGGAAACCTTCGTTGTTTAAGAAATGGTAATATGTTATGGTTCATGCTATTTTAATTTTATGATTAGGGGCTTTTGCCCCTATGAGCCACTAGTTCTTAATATAATAAGACTGCAGTAAACTGTTTCAAGTAGTAGCTCTGATACAAGGTGTATTGGGTAGGCCTACTGCCATAGAAATGCAATTACATACGTGGGATGGTAGACATTAATTTCAGAATAGAAATGTACACATCACAATTATTATTAATGGCCCCATTGTCATGGCAGTAAGAATACATATAGCATCAGTGTCAATTGGTGTAACTGCAGTGAAGGAATTAACATTACAAACAGGCCTATATTATTTCTGGATGATTTGAAAATATCTCTTTAATATATGCTTTTTAAACTAAGACTAATAAACACAAATAATTATACCGAACTCTGATGAGATACTTTTTCGGCAATTTGCAAAGATGCTATGTAAACATTTACCACTGAAATAAAATTTTATAAAACTAGACTATCAAGCAATATTATTAGATGTGATACCACCATGAAGATAAATCAGATTGGATATGTTTAACATACCTTTTTGAAGGCTTAGCAAATGTAGATCCTACGACGAACTAGGGCTGTAGGAAAGTGAATTGAAAAAGTTTTCCATGGAAACCAAAATGATTTTTAAGACATTGTTGGTCTTTACCAGATTAGCCTTTTATAAAATAAGTTTATTAATAACACTATTTGTTCCCCCCGAGCTGCTATATTTCTGTGAAATTAAAAACTACTTTACTTCTTAATGTTAAAAACTAACAACATTAAAAATGAGACATTGCATAATAATACAATTAAAAATAATTTTAAACAAACATGTTAATATAAACATAGGGTTTTCATCAAAATTTAAGACCAAAATTGTTTTTAGGAAGTAAAAAGAAAGTGTTTTCCCCCTGCACCCAATTAGATTCATTTTTTCAAAAGTTTTAATCTATCTAA
The DNA here is from genome assembly GCA_030545055.2 of Neoaliturus tenellus. NCBI lineage: Eukaryota > Metazoa > Arthropoda > Insecta > Hemiptera > Cicadellidae > Neoaliturus > Neoaliturus tenellus. The sequence continues at coordinate 259,381,050 of CM061532.1, forward strand.
TGAGTCAAAGGCTTTGGCCAAATCTAAAAAGGCTAAAAGACAACGTTTATTATTATTTACACTATTATTATAATTCCGTAAGCGAATCGGTCCCCACGAAATATCTCAAGCTATAAGAAAGATAGGGTAACGTATGATGGCTCATTTTAAAGCTTGAGGGCCAAGAACGCAAGGAAAAATACCAGAATCAGAATCATCAAAAATTACCTGGGCTTCGCCCCATTGGACCTTGAAGTTCCAATTTTAATCTAATGGGAAGAAGATTTTTAGACCTACTCGTGTGATTAAGCAGATGTTCCAAGGAATATTTGTTATCATAAAATCAGCTGGTTATTAAGCAGCTATTTTGAGTTAAGATAAACATTTAACTATAACTTTTTTAAATTGGAAAATTATTCTACTATTAAAAAGGAAAACACCAATGGTCATGGAAAAATTACGGATCCACCATACATTTCTTCTTTGTGGACTCATCTATGTCATTATAATTTTGTTTGCTGAATATACCGCAGTTAAAGATGACTTTGTCGTGGTATGGTTGATTTAATAGTTAGTTTATAAATAATTATCTTTACTCAGTACATGTTATTTAGTTATTAAGTTACTGCTTTGTATATTGGCTTTTTTTACTGGATCATAATATTTTAACTAACTACTAACATAACTAACATTAAACTACTAAACGACTAACATTGGATAACATCCGTATGAGGAACATTTTGTTTTATTCATTCTCTGCTTCTTCCCTTCAACAGGTCATACGGAAACAACAAATGCCCGTTAATATGTAAATAACAGTGTGCAAAATCGAACAATATGTCAAACAATGTTCTACTTCATTGAACGAACAGACAAAATAACCCCAATCATAGCAAAAGAAACGTCGGTAGACACAAGGGATGGGTGGGGGGCATGGAGGAAATAATTGGCACTGGGGGAACAGAAGAACACGGGGAATAACGGAGGGTATGGGGTCACGGCAGCACCGTGGGTGCGGGTTCGTGGGGGGCACGAGGGGTGAGGGTGGCACAGAGGGTAGGGGGGCATGGTGGCCTCGGTGGAGGCATGGGGGACATACTTGGCACGGAAAGGAACGGTAGGTATGAAACGGGGTATGAAAGGCACGGGGGCATGGGCTTAGGGACACAAGAGGAACTAGAGACGGCGCGGCGGTGGCACGGCGGGTCGTTGGGCTTTGGGGGCACAGATAAAGAATGGGTGCATAGAGAGCACGGGGGCCTTGAGGAAGAATGGTGGACATGTGGGCATGGGAGAATGGGGGCACTGGGATATGGTGGCGGGGGGGGGGGGGGTTCTTGGACCAAGTGGGCATATGGGGTACGGGAAGAATAGGTCATGAAAGGGGAACGGGGACAAGGGGGAGACTTGGAGGGACGGCGAGTGTGGGGACACTGTGGTATGTGGGAGTAGGGGGGGGGGGGGGGGTACAGGGTTCCAAGATACAGTAGTGTACAGTATTAATAGAGTAATAACCATTTTGTAATGTTGTATTGAACCATTGCATTTACTTCAGTTACAAACTCATTATGGATACAAGTTTAATTTTGAAACTATTTTTAATGCGTCCAGCAGTATAGTAGTTCAATTAATTTGATTTTTTTTCACGAAATGGACTACCTACTGTATAGAGGGCAGATACAGAGGAGATTATTGGTTAATTTCTGATTTAATACAGCCAAAAAGAGTAGCCAAGATTAGGTAATATTTTATAAGAAAATTCAACCGTGTAAGTTCACACTACTGCTTGAGAAGGAATATAGAAATTGTGCAACTATTTGATGAATTTAAACTTAATTTTGGAGATAACTTCACTATTTAGATTTTAGGGGCATTTGCCCCTTCTAGCTTTAGTATATGCTTTAGTAGTGCTTTATTCGATTTAAATCGAATAAAGCACTAGAAATGTTCCTATCTGTTCTAAACCCATATTGACAATCTGTTAAAATTGAATTAATCTCTAAATATTGAACGAGCTGCTCTTTTATTATTTTTTCTACTAACTTAGACACAAAGCTAAGAAGAGAGATTGGTCTATAGTTTGATTTGACTGTGATATCGGATTATTTATAAAGAGGAAAGACTTTCGCTATTTCATAGACATCAGGAAAAATTCTGGAAGAGATACTCAGGTTAACTAGGTGGACAAGATGTTTTATAAATAAATCGGCATTCTCCTTCAGGAGGGATGCAGGAAGTCCGTCTCTTCCCGGTGCAGACCCAACCCGTGAGTTGTTAATGTGCCGTAGAATGTTTAGTTCTGTAACAGTCGTGAGATTGAAGGTGGTGTCCGTCGCATAGTCAAGGTCATTGACCACCAGTGGTCCACTGGAGTCGATTGAATTTCAATGAATTCGTCGGTCACGATTTTAAAAATATTTTTGTTCAGATCAGAAGAATTATTTTTTGTATATTTTTCTATCGGAAATTTATCTTTTGTTTTGTTTTGTCCCACAAGCTCATTTAAAACCCCCCAAAATCTACGTGAGTTTTCGTTACAATCCCCGATTTGTTTTCTTTAATAATTTTTCTTCTCGGATTTTATTAAAGAATTTAAACGGTTCCTATGACTTGTAATAATTTATAAGTTCAGTATTAAAAGGTTGTTCTATTAACAGTTTACTTAATTTATCTCTTTTCCTAATGCATCTGATGATACCTTTGGAAATCCATGGTTCAATTTTATTTATTCTATGACTTTTATTACGAGGTTTGCTAGATTTTTATGAGTTCTTTTATAATTATTTCAAATAAAAAAACACTTTCATTGACATTATTCTATAGTAACACGGTCTGCCAATTTTCTTCAGATAATAATGATGTAAAAGCCGTCCTGTCGATGTAAATAAGTAGGTCTGTGTCAAATAAAGGTTTTTTTCTGGTCTAGTTCGATTTGTAAAGTAGTGCAGTAATGATCAGTTGTGTGACTATGTACGACAGCTGTCCTAACATTATTGTAGTTGTAGTGTCTGATAAATAGGGTCAATGCAGGACATGCTGTCGTTATATAGTCACACGCGTAGGTTTATCAATACTACATAGAAATCCAGCCTCCGTTAATATGTTTAAGTAGCGGTCCGCTTGCCTGTCTGTCTTTAATAGGTTAATGTTAACGTCCCCCGTAAAAATATAAGTTGTGTTTTTTGTAGTGTTATCAAAGATACGATCGAGTTGATCAAGAAATTTGTCACCGTCACTGTCGTGTGTCCTGTACAATGTCAGTAAGTTAAACCGTCTGCTGTCAGTAGTCCAGTCCAAAATCAGTCCGTAAACATCGCCACCTAGCGGGATTCGGCAGACAGCGACTTTTTTACGTAGATAACAGTTCCGTAATTTTTATTGCGTTTTTGTTTGGTCGCTATATTTACAAAGTAATTAAATTTATTTTAAAACATTTCAAAACCATGTAATGTGTATCTTAAATTTCCTTTCAGTGACGTTTTCAAATCACTAGTTTATAAAAATCGGTTCAGGGAATTTTGAATAATAACATACTAAAGTTAAGTTAATTGCGTAAAACAAAATACCGACTAAAATACAGATTGATATAGATAAGTGTAAACTATGGTAACATTAGTTTTTATTAATATTATAAACATTGGATGAAACTGGATGAAACTTATATCCACATAGACTAGAATAACCGCTTAAATCTACCCAAGTCAAATATATAACCTGGATAAATACATTTCTTTATTCTTTTGATAATTCAAAAATAAACCATATTGTGTTGATTAATATATATTGTGGATAATGTATTTATTTGAATTTACCACGATAACTATAAATATTTATATCTATAAACATAATACAGTAATCACATCACTGTTGGCCATGAGTACAGCGTCGCGGTCGCGGCGTCAGCGCCGGCCAGTTGGAAGCTGCAACACTTGACACACACTGCATCGCGCCAAACGAAAGACGCCTTCACTTTAAACACAATTTCCCATTGTAAATAATTCTTTAAACTGATAATTTGGAATACAACATATGTTAAACAATACGCATTATTATAAAATACTCTAAGATTGATGTTAATTCAATATTTTTTGTTGGTATTTTGTATATTTAATGTTATACACGATTAACTTAGTATGTCATTATTCCAAATTCCCTGAACCGATTTTAATAAACTTTAGTGATTTGAAATATCACTTATAATCCTTCATTCAAAGGAAATATGAGACACACATTACATGTTTTTGAAATGTTTTAAAAATAAGTTAAAAATTACTTTGTAAAAATGTAGTAAATGTTCACATTTTAGAAAAAAATAATAATAACACAAAGAATTTTATAACGGAAATAAAATTATTAGACCTATTCATTTCGTTCATATTCTATTTAGAAAAAAATTGTCACCAATTAATCCAGTATATTTGTATTCAAAAGTTACCCTCGCTAGAAATATTTGTTGTAGTTTTGATTTCTTTTGTTTCTAACGTTTTTTGGGGCGCTGAATCTGAATCTGAGGTTTGCTAGCAAAATTTCTTGACGGAACATTGTCAAAAATAGAAAAAAGAGAAAATTTTGTATTCTTTTGTATGATACTGTACTGATTTCTATAAGATGTGGATATTGCACTAGTGTGATTGCCAGTATGAAATTTTGTTGCTTACACTTTTTGTTTTGAAATTATTTGTTACCTGAACTGTTTGTAATTTATTTTATTACATTAGGCCTATTATGGCCTCAGTTTATGTCCAGGAGGATGATAGCTTGTGATTCAACCAAAATTTAAAGTAACAGCTTCGAAAACTCAGAGATTTATAAAAGTAAATCATGAAAATTTTTAGATTTCTTCCTGTTCTACAAATTTCACATTATATGATAAACAATAAGACACTGGCAACAAAACAATAAGAATATTTGATATCATTCCGATATTTTTCACTCAGTATAGAATGTTTAATATAATTTATTCTACTGACAACAGCTATCGCAACGGTTTAGTGAACCAAACTTTGAAAACAACAGCGGATTATCTCCTTTCCTGGATATTGTACATTCTTGAACAATTTAATGAACTAGAGATCGCCTCCTGATCGACATTCGATCAAAATTTTATTCGATTTCGATCCAAGAACTTTAAAAACATTTTATAACTGAAACATCTGTTCTTCCTGTTTTTCTAGCAGTTGTTTTTACAACAGCCGTCTAATGATTCAATCAATTATCCTTCCTCCATACGATTAACATTGGAACTTTGAAAGCCTGTGGGGCATAGCCCTGCAGTCCGATGTAAATTAGAAGGGGATTCTGCTAATCTACAGGACTGTACCTTTCTAACGGTATGCGCGGATTTCTCCTACAATGCACACGAGCTGAGAAAAAAGGAGGAAACGAAACATGCTTGCCTAATAATATATGTATAGATGTTGTTATGATGTAACGTATTCAGTAAAGGTGTTAAGGTATTAACGTCATAATCGTGGCTTCAATAAGCACACTACAAAAATATTATTTATATTGCTGAAACTGTTGAATAAAAAATTTGCCTGTTATATTGGTTTAAGAAATTGACATAAAATATAAAATGATCTATAAAAAACAATAAGTTGTGTAAATATAAAATACAGTTGTTACAAAATGTAACTATTAGAGTAAAATATTATTATTCTAATATTTACTATAATCTAATAGATTATTTTAAGTGTAGAATAAGTCTACATGGAGCGCAAAGTCATGTACAGTTGGTTAATAAAAAATGCATGTGACTAGGTTTAAGAATAACAATAAAAGAATGAAATCAGTGGGAAATTTAATACCATTTATGTTGTTCATGACTATCACGACAAAGGGTTTACTTAAAAATCGTCAGTAAATTTATCTGATCATCTCAATAAATTTAATTGTAGATGCAGATTGCCTCAGCTCTATCAAAATAAACTAATTTTTCCTGAAAACGATTTTCAAACAAGATTAAATCCCAGAGGAACAGCAAAAAATTTAAAAATTTTGTTTTTAAAATAGCCACCAAACTCTAACAAATTAACTAGAACCTAATTAAGGCGAAAATATCCAATTAGTTTAAAACCTAAATGAGGAAACCGCATTACAAAACACCTCTTTTACAGGTCGGTGGGGTATAGTGGAAGCAAAACGACACACACGTCACCAGTTAAAGCGTCAAATAACACCCGAGAGTGAAATGAATGACATTTATCATTGGCGTGCAACTTCCATACAAAACACATCATCCCTTCTTTGGCTCATTAAAAGCATGCTGTGTCAACGTCACATTAATGGCATTTACACCTCTACGAAAAGTACCTACCTTTACACAAACATTGTGCGAAGTTTCCTCACAGTATATTATAGTAAGTTTAGAAAAAACCATAATTAACAATAAATAAAAATCCATAATAAAGAGAAAACAATACTGAACGGGACCTGGTAATTTTGATGGAGATTTGTACCCTTCCATCCGTTTTGATGGATTTCGACATGCTTTTTAGATGTATTTTTAGGTAGAAGACATCTACATAACTATGCTTTTCAGATATCTTTTTTAGGTATGCTTTTTTAGATGCTTTTTAGGTACAAGCCTTTTCAATCCATTTTCAAACATGTCTTTAATTCAAGTTACTATTTTAATTTTTTTTTGTAAGTTATATACTATTTTAAGTTACTATTTTACTATTTTAAGTTACTATTTTAAATCTAAATATATCAGATACAAATTGGTACTACACTGCATACTGTGGTGAAGAATTAAGGCAATTTTTTAATATGTGTACAGGGGGAGCTTATGCTCGGAAGAATCATCAAACGTCAGTCTCCTTTCTTATATAAAGCTCGTTCGTTCCACTCCCTTTTTTAGACGAGCTCGTTCGCATCGCTCACTCTTAAGGCCAAAAGGTGCACTTTAGTAAAATGTTTTCGAACCATCGATTAAATATGTAACACATATGTTTATATATCTACCATCATCCACTAGTATTTCTGCTCAATTTACTAGCTACAACAAAATCTACATAAGGATAACATGGGAAATTTGAAGGGCTCTAGGACGAAAACCGGATTTTTCTCAGCCTTGAGACCAACTCCAATCGCTTCCTGGTGGCCAAAACCCCCATATTCAATAAAAAAAAAATAAAAAAAAGCTTTGATTGAAAACAAATTTTGCTCTTACAAACAGTACTTGTTTTAGAGTGAAAGATTTTTAAAAAGGTTCATAGATTATCAATCTTTTGGAATAATAAAAATGCTATAATGCACGCTAGTAATGAGTCTATTATGCTCCACGGATTTATCACTTTTAAGACCAACAACTGTTTAATATATATATTTCAACTTACCAGAATTACTGTCCATTTTATCATATTATCAAGCATATACATAGCCTACATTTAAAACACTAAGGTAAAAAACACCTTTTGACAGTTTGTCTGAGACTTCTACTGGGCCTATTTACATGGGAGTTGTACCAAAACAAACGTTTTCAGTCCTATATTAGCAGTTTTTATTTCTATTTCGAAAACATTTGCGTTTAATTCGTCAAAAATGAAAAATAAACTTTTCTTATGGAGATTTAACATGGGAAGAATATTAATAAGTTTTGGTAGTTAATTTCTTTAAGGTTACTTAATTATATAATGTAGCTAGTTAATTGGAAGAAAATAGCAATTTTAAAAAGTACATTTTATACATGTCTCACCATGACTTAGTAGTTAATTAACAATACCTTTTAATTTAGCATGATTAAAATTCCAGCATAACAAATTATTCCGAAATAAAAAAAGGATCGTTTATTTGCAATGCTTTGCATTTTTTACTCACAACGAGACATTTAACTAAGGAAAACCCTTTGATCACACAACGTTTGCAAATTCAGAAAAGCAATCAACCCAAATTAAATGTTGATTACAAAAAGTTACATTGTGAAAGAAAGATGCATTTTTTTGTATTTGTAATTAATAAACAATTTATCGTATCAAAGGCCGGAGCTGTCACCACTTCATTTTCAGCCTGGAGATAAAGTGGTCACAGAAATGCAACGGTAAATACGGTTTTCCGAGAATCAAAGATGTGCTTTTACAGCCTCTCACTTTGACAATATAAAGTAACATTGCATTAGCCGTGCTAAATGACATTGCAGTCGGTCTAATGGAGAAGTTAATTCTCCTTCGTAGCCTACATTTCGTGATACAAAGTATAATTTTCCATTAATAGTTTTAAAGTTAGAAATGCCTTTTAAAAATAATGTTTAGCCTACGTTTAATGGAATAATAAAGTAGGTGAACTTATTTTGAATAATTATTTTTGAAACTTACCTTTACATTTAAATTTACAATAGTACTTTTGAAGTATTGAAGGTATTTACATTGCTTTTCCAGACAAATTTCATGCATCATCGGCCTTAACTCAAAACCGAGAATAATTTACTACAAAAGAGTATTACTAATATAATATTAGTTTAAGGATAACAATTTTTATATGAATATTAATTATTTATACGCATGTAAATCAAACCTAAACAACATATTCAATGCATTTTGCCTATTTATCAATTCACCTTTTCAGCACAATCCTATTATGATTGTTTCATTTTGCGGAATTGATGGATTAGGCCTACTCTCAATTATCTTTTCATAAAAATGAGTTTTAAACACAGTCCATTTATGATAACATAAATGTTATTAGATGAAATTTTTTTTGGTTGAAACATATTAAAGTAGTTAGTGGACTTGATTTTAAAAACAAATTGAAATTATTGATAGGTGTTAACTGCCTAAAACTGTTGTAAAATGTTCAAGTATAATATTCTAATTATTTGCAGCAGCGACTAATGCTCTTTATTGTGACGTCATTACTATGCAGTGATATCACGACCTGACAAAATTAACAATGCACTAACGAGAATTTAACCGCCCCTTGCTCCTCCAATAACGTTTATTGCGTCTTCAGATAATATTGGAAGAAGGATATTGACTTTATTGGAAACCAGTTAAATGACATTGGATGTATCCTTTTGCAGATATTAGAAATGGAGACCCCGTAGCAAGACAGTGAACGTTCCGATTTTCATGTTCGCGATTTTTAACTAGTATTATTTCATACTTAAGAGTAGGCTAAAGGACCCCTCTCCGAGCGTCGTGCTTCAGTGCTTCACCTGCACCAATTTTTCGTTTTTATTTGGTCTGATAAAGGTGGGAGGGGTTTGAAATGAGAGATAGATACTTGTGCTATTTGATTCAATTTTCGCGCAAGGAAGATTTGGTTTGTTATGGTCAGTACTTAAAAACATACATAATTATTACGTGTTATTATTTTAATAAAAAAAAATAACACAGTGTTATACTATTTAAACTTCTCAATTTTATACTTGGTATAGATTAATATATTAATAAGTTTTGGTTGTTAATGTGTTTAAAGTTACTTAATTATATAAATCAGCTGATTCTAAGACAATATAAACTGATTCTAAGAAAATAGCAATTTTAAAAAGTACATTTTACACATGTTTCACGCTGAATGATCATAGCACTTCACTTACCATGACTGGAGCTGTAACCGTCGAGTATCGACGGTCAAGAACTTGTGATATTAGTAAATTAACAGTACCTTTTTATTTAGCATGATTAAAATTCCAGCATAACAAATTATTCTGAAATAAAAGAAGGATCGTTTAAAACGTTATCATTCTTTTGCAACGCTTTGCATTTTTTACTCACAACGAGACATTTAATTAGGGAAAGCCCTTTGATCATACAACGTTTGCAAATTCAGAAAAGCAATCAACCCAAATTGAATGTTGATTACAAAAAGTTACATTGTGAAAGAAAGAAGCATTTTTTTGTATTTGTAATTAATAAACAATTTATCGTATCAAAGGCCGGAGCTGTCACCACTTCATTTTCAGCCTTGAGATAGAGTGGTCACAGAAATGCAACGGTAAATACGGTTTCCGAGAATCAATGATGTGCTTTTACAGCCTCTCACTTTGACAATGCATTGCATTAGCTATGCTAAATGGCATTGCAGTTGGTCTAATGGAGAAGTTAATTCTTCTTCGTACATTTCGTGATTCGGAATATAATTTTACATTAGTTTTTATATCAGGAATACATTTGTATATAATGTATATTTTTTTATAAAAATAATAATGTAGGTAAACTTATTATGAATAATCACTTTGAAACTTACCATTACGTTTAAATTTACAATAGTACTTTCGAAGTATTGAAGGTATTTTCATTGCTTTCCAGACAATTTTCATGCATCATCGGCAACTCAAGACCGAGAATAATTTACTACAAAAGAGTATTATTCATATAATATTAGTTTAAGTATAACAATATTTATATGAATATTAATTATTTATACACATGTAAATCAAACCTAAACAACATATTTAATACATTTTGCCTATTTATCAATTCACCTTTTCAGCACAATCCTATTATGATTGTTTCATTTTGCGGAATTGATGGATTAGGCCTACTCTCAATTATCTTTTCATAAAAATGAGTTTTAAACACAGTCCATTTATGATAACATAAATGTTATTACATGAAATTTTTTTTGGTTGAAACATATTAAAGTAGTTAGTGGACTTGATTTTAAAAACAAATTGAAATTATTGATACAGTAGACTCCCTCTTAACCGGCCACCTTTTAACCGGTCTCCGCTTTAACCGGCCTACCCTGACACAAAATAACATCTTTTTAACCGGCCATTTCTTATCTCAACATCGCTTTAACCGGCCGCCTTTCGCCGGAAACGTAGTTTTCTTATCTAATGTCTCATTCAATACAACTTTATTTCATATTGACGTTCTCAAACCAATTAAACTGTAACGTCCTGGACGGAAGTGACTGCCACCGGAAGTCAATGCGTTTGGACCTACTATCCAGTAGACCACAATAAAGAAACAAATTATTTATTATTAGTGTAGGTTTGTTGTGGATTTCATGGGTGGTGGATGTTAGCTATAAATCATATACAGTAATGTATTTAAGGTTGTTTTTCAAGTAATAATAATATTTAGGCCATATAAAATTGTGGGTTGGCGTTCTCAAATGAACATCGGTTTAACCGGCCAATTCATTATCCGGCTACGGCCTGGTCCCGAGGTGGCCGGTTAAGAGGGAGTCTACTGTAGGTGTTAACTGCCTAAAACTGTTGTAAAATGTTCAAGTATAATATTCTAATTATTTGCAGCAGCGACTAATGCTCTTGACTGTGACGTCATTACTATGCAGTGATACTACATCCTGACAAAATTAACAATGCACTAACGAGAATTTAACCGTCCCTTGCTCCTCCAATAACGTTTATTACGTCTTTAGATAATATTGGAAGAAGGGTATTGACATTATTGGAAACCAGTTAGATGATATTGGATGTATCCTTTTGCAGATATTAGAAATGGAGACCCTGTAGGAAGACAGTGAACGTTCTGGTTTTGATCTTCACGATTTTTAACTAGTATTATTTCATACTTACGGAGGGGGCTAAAGGACCCCTCTCCGAGCGTCGTGCAGTGCCTCACCTGCTCCAATTTTTCGCTTTTTTGTCCGATAAATGTGGGAGGGGTTTGAAATGAGAGATAAAAACTTGATTCGCTATTTTAAATTCATATTAAGCTATAGTGGCTCAAAGCTTATCAACTGTAGATCAACCTTAGACCATCATAGTTTAATATGGATTCAAAATATATATAAAAAAATTCAAAAGCGAATCATTTAGCCCAAGTATTTATCTTTCATTTCAAATCCTTCCCATCTAATCAGATTAAAAAATTAAAGCGCAATATAAGAGCAGGTTAAGCTCTGCTCGATGGATTTTCGACCCGCGAGACAAGGCAACAACACAACAGGCCGGAATTCCCCCTTACCACTTGTGTTAAAACGTCACACTACTGGTGCGCCAACTGATCTGGAAGGATGCGATTTTGATGCAATCCCCCGAATAATTATCTGGAAATCCCCTGAAATAAACAAATATTTACCCAAATTTCGCTTCGATCCCCGAAAATTGGGTAAATTACCTGCTTTTGGCAACACCGATCAGCTATTATCGTATGGCTCTTTTAGCCAGCCACCATGGTTTAATAATAATAAATAAATTGTGCGGTGCAGAGCACCTGAGTCAGTATGAGTAGTGCAAAAAGGGCACACCTGGGCCATGACGTCATCATGATGACGTCAGCAGTGATGACGTCATCAATGACGTCACTAATGACGCCACCAATGACGTCATATGACGTCACATGACGTCACACCTATGACGTCATGGTGACGTCACTACCGCTGACGTCATCATGATGACGTCACTGACGTTAATAAGGTCAAGGTCACGCAAGAATACAAAAAAATTGTTTTTGCACTTTTGGGATTCCTCTAATTTTGGTGAGAAATTGAAATTTCTCGAGGAATCACAAAAGTGCAAAAAAATATTTTTTTTTATTTCCTAGCGATCAGACTCTCGACCTAATATATCCGTCAGGGGTCATTGACCCGTCCCAGCAGCCCCACTTGAAAAAAAAATAATTTTTTTTATTTTACTTACCCACCGAGAGACTGAGAGCCGAAGAATAATTTCTTCAAACACCCGACAGTGCGACAAACGACACGCGATCCGAACAGCGCCGCGTCCGAAGACGTACTGACTTGTACACAGACGGTATCCCAGGTACCCGGCTCAGTGGTGGGGATAAGGAGGTGGTGGGGGTAAAGTGGTCAGAAGGAAGAAAAAATTAAAATTTTTGCAACAACTCATCCGAGTCTGTCCTTTACCGTAACTCGGATTGGAAATATTTCCTGAGAAATATTTATTTTTATTCTTTCTCAGGTGATCTTGGAACTTGGTCGGGAATTGGAGTCACCAACGTAACCTTACTGGCAAAAGTTAGCTCGTCTAAAAGTTTCTGAAACATTTTATCATCCATAGTAATATTTGTGTCCCTTGAGTAAAATTTTGGATTATTTTTTAAGCAACGTTTCATTTTTGTTAAAGTGGAAGTCTTGGACACCTTAACAGAATTATTTTGCTTGGCCAGCAAAAATTTTACTCTTAATAATTTTTCTCGCAAAGTTTCAGCCATAGATGTGTGTCACAGTAAGGTTTGGATAAAACTGAAACACTTAGTCAAGTGTTGGACCTTAGCTGGAAGTAGTGGGGGAACAGGGTTATAGTGGGGGAATGAGTAGTGGAGGGGGTAATGCGGACTGTTGTTGTGAAGTGTAGAAACAGTTTGCTGGGAACTGTCCAAGGAGTAACACGTACTGTGCAGAAAAATTAACCGAGAGACTTGTGTAAAATTTAACTCCAAGAAATATTTAATGTAAGACTAAAAGAGGTAGAGCCAAATGAAAAATAATTTTGTAGGAGACGGGCATGGATCAGTTTTGTAGTAAAGTTCAAAATCCACTTGTGTGGAACAAAATTAAATTGTGAGCGAAAAATATTTAGCCACACCTGCAAAATACAAGTGTAGGAAAATATTAGGAGACCTGTATAGCTAAATAAAAATTAATTTTGTATCAAACAGTCTTCCAGCATTTCAGTTTCTAAGTCTTAACAAGTAAGGAATAAAATATTAAATAAGGAGTGGAAAATAATTTGTTAAGTAAACGTAAGTGTAGCAGTGTAACAAAAATTAATTTCGTGCAAAACAGGCTAGGTTCTGTTTTGCTAAGTTTATTAAGAAGGAAAAATAAAAATTTACTCACAGAAAAGTCCCGCGGTGGCGAGGTGTGGCGTGTTTGTTGGCTTGCAATAAACTGACTTACCTTCTGTTGAGCTACATTTGGCCAGTTGGCCAAGAAACCAGTCTGTTATATAAGCATTATGTAACCGTCTCTGCCGGCTGTGCTGAATCCGGCAAGCTAAAATATTATTCTATAGTACACCTGACTTGGACTGAAAATATTCTAAGTCCCAAGACCCCTCCCCCTCCCCCCCCCCTCCGGGGGAGGAGGAGGTGGCATAGCCCGAGGCGTTGCCATACCTTGACACGTGTTGTATAATGAGATCCGGTTAGTAATGTATTCAGGTGTGGCTCTTGGAGATTGTCCAATGCTGCAAACAAGTACGTGTCGAGGTCTGCCTGTTTACGTAACCAGGTCCGGTTCCCCCACTCCTGACCGGCTCAGCTTCGGTTCTCTGAGGCTTAGCTTCCTCGCAGTTGCTTTCAAATACTTCAGCTGAGTGGTTGAAGCTCTGCCCTACAGGATTCGCAATGTAATGTTGGCGCCGCATTATATTGGGAATTCTTTTCTAGTCTAAGGCATGGCATGTGTAGTGTTAGGAAATAATTTTATTTTGTGCTTGCTGCTTGGTGCTCGGTGTTGGTTGTGATTTAGTAAAAGTGTTGTGCAGTGAAAAATATTTGTGTGTGCTAATATTTCCACAGGTTGGTGTTAGTCTAAGTCTTGTGTTTAGAAAAATATTTCTTTGTATTAATCTTCCACAGGTTGTCCCTAAAATTAGTTTTTATAAATTTTTGGCTTCCTTAGCCTATGTAAATAGTTATACTGTTAGGTTTGAGGCTTAGAAGCCTCCGTAAAATTAAATTTTTTTCGAGGCTTAGCATGCCTCAAGAATTATTTTTTACCAACAATAGTATGACACTTAACGAGCCTGGGGGTTGGCCCCTGGGGATCCACCGTTAGGCCTTGTGCCAGCGGCGCTGCTGGACCTTATCACTCGTCACTGGCAACATACGGGTGGTTGGCATCCTTCAGCACGAAGTGTCGGCCCTGACACTGACCGGTACATTAGGCTTTATGTCAGTGCATTGCATTAGGCTTTATGTCAGTGTACTGGTTAAGATGGGGCCCAGGTCATGATTAGCATGACCTTATGATTCCCGTTAGGGGAACCAAAATTATTTAGCATGTTTCCCTTGTGGAAACTCAAAATTAAGTAAAAATTTTTTATATTTTGTAACATGAATCCCCCTATGTTTAAGTTTTGTGTTGTAAAATATTTCTTTGTACTAATCTTCCACAGGTTGTCCCTAAGAAAAAATATTTTCTAAATTCGTATATTGGAGGATTAGCCTCTGTAAATTGGCAGTTAAAGTGTTAGGTTTGAGGCTTAGAAGCCTCCGTAAAATAATTTCTTTTGGAGGCTTAGCATGCCTCAATAATTATTTTTTAACAACAGTAGTATGGTGCTTAACGAGCCTGGGGGTAGGCCCCTGGGGATCCACCCTTAGGTTTTCGGACCAAGGGCGCTGCTGGACCTCATCACTCGTCACTGGAAACATACGGGTGGTTGGCATCCTTCAGCACGAAGCACCGGGTCCTGACACTGTCCGGTACGTTAGGCTTTATGTCAGTTTATCGGTTAAGATGGGGCCCAGGTCATGATTAGCATGACCTTATGATTCCCGTTAGGGGAACCAAAATTATTGTAGCATGTTTCCCTTATGGAAACTCAAAATTAAGTAAAATTATTTTTTATTTTTCACCTCCCCCTAAGTTGTGAGATTCCCCCGAGGCCTTTGACCGCCGGCGGTCTTAGGCCTCGGGGGAATTTCTTTTTAATTCTTGGATGACCTTGACCTATATTTGTGTGTGAATAAAAAATAAAATATTTTTTGTTCCACATGTAGTCACAGTCAGCCAACACTTGGTGGATTTTTGCCAAAGTCCTGAGAGCTCGCAGGACTTAGAGCGATATGCGTTAAAGTGTTGGTTGTCTGGGCAGTGGTAAAATACTTTATTTGATATTCACACATAAGTAAGGGTAGCAGCCATCCAAGAGTTAAAGTCCTAGGGGTAGGTGACCCCCCCCAAATTTTTTTTTTTTAGATTTTGACCTTGACCAAAAATTTTTTGCTCCGGACGAAAACTGCGCCCCCCCCGAATTTTTTTTTTTGGATTTTGACCTTGACCAAAAATTTTTTGCTCCGGACGAAAACTGCGCCCCCCCCCGAAGTTTTTTTTTTTTTTGAATTTTGACCTTGACCAAAAATTTTTTGCTCCGGACGAAAACTGCGCCCCCCCCCCCCCCCCGAGGGGGAGGTGGAGGCCTCAGGTACTTTTCCATTGGCACGTTTGGCCACTTGGTTACATAAGTAGATCCGGGTATTACGTAACAGACTTGTTTGCCCCCACCACATAGTGTGCTGGAATATTCCAATGGGTCGCGAGCTGCTTCATTCTGCTTTCAGACTTGCAGCCTGCTAGCCGACTCTACACCGCTCTCGTGACCATGGGTGTTCGCATCAAGAATTATCCAACTGCCTCGCCTGCTGTGACCTCCGCTCCAATGCCGACCACTTCGCCTGCTGTGACCTCCGCTCCAATGCCTACCGCCTCGTCCCTTTCAATGCCGATTCTTGATGTTTCGCAGATTCCACTGCCGCCAGCCACGACTGCTTCGCCTCAAAAAATTATTGTGGACCTGAGACCCGGCGCTTCCTCTACCATCACTGCCAGCACTACGCTTCGCACAATTTTGACCACGGTGACAGCTATGTGTACTGTGACAACACCAACAGTCACAACCGTGGCAAGTGGAAGTAGTGTGGATCCCGGCCTGGTAACCATCAATTTGGACTCGGACGAGGAAATCTTCGAGAAGCCGAAGGAACGGAGGTCACCTTCCAAGCCATCTACTCCTATCAAAAATTATTTTTCCACCTTTGATCCTATCTCTCCCGTCCATAGCCCTTCCAAACCCGAACTAAATTTAACTTCTTTCCCTTCCACTTCCAATGACCTTCAAGTGGAGCAACCCACAAACAATAAAGTAAGTAAAATTAATTCTGGTCTGAAAAAAACAGTAAAGAAGGCAGCGGCGCCGAAACGCCAATGTAATTATTTTTGGATAACTGGAGCGAAAGTAAATCAAAAATGCACCAGGTGGGCTGTGAGCGGCGAGGAGTTGTGCCGCTATCACTTCGACCGCAAAACAGCATCCAATCGGAGCACTCTTGATTCATGTTCGCTTAACATTGCCCCTAAGAAAACCACACAGATTCCCAAGGTACGTTATCAAAGACTCTATGCTGGTGAAAAATATTTCTTTCGAGCACACGTTTGTGTAAAACCTCACCTGTTTTTGATGAGGCATAAAGACCAGAACGTTCATGTAAGGGTTGCTAAAAAATTCATTGTTCCTAGATTTATGACCAACAGAGGGTACTTGATACGTGTTAAAGTTTTAAACAAGCTGAGGACTGTGTGGCGTTTGCAGGAGTAATGCAATCAGTAAAACTGTTTGTTTAATTTTCTAAATTTTGTTTTCCAAACATTTTCTTTTTCCAAATTAAATATTATTAAATGTTGTTTTTCCAAATTATTTCTTCACCCTCTTGAAATAAGGGAGGGGGGTATTATATAAATGTGCTATTTAAAAACAAACAAAAAATAGTTCATTTATATAATATCTTAACCTGGGGATAATGTTTTTTTTTTTTTCTTAAAAAAAACATTATTCAGACACGTCCCAAACCAGTGTCCTGGATGGTGAAGAAAAGTTATAGCAAAAAAAACTTATTTGTATTAAACTGATGTTTATCTTCAAGGTAAACCAGTCAATGATCATGTGACAACAGGGTTCCCCCACCATTACTGAACTCCTATAGCCACTCACTGAGCTTATTCTGCCTTGAACGTTTCAATTTGTCAGACGTAATGTGCAGTATCAATCCGTTTGTTGGAGACCTGGAATTTCAGCGTTTACCATCGGGGCATGTATATGCTCCGATGCTGGTGGAATATAAAAATTATTGTTCACCTGAACAACAGGTGTCCCCAGAACCTGGACCTTCCAATGATGGTGAAGAAAACAGTATTTTGAGGAGTGAGTTGGTCAGAAATGTGTCCCCAGAACCTGGACCTTCCAATGATGGTGAAGAAAACAGTATTTTGAGGAGTGAGTTGGTCAAGGGTAAATTGGACAGAAATTTAAAAAGTAAATATATGAAACGGTTGGCGGATCAAAAGCGTAACTACAAGGAGCGAGCGGCAATGTTCCGTTTGCAGTTGTTAGTGCCTAAAATGAGCAAACGTTCCAGCAAGCTCGACACCCTGACAGCCGCTTCTGATTACATCTGCCTGTTGGAATCAAAAATTAAATTTCTTGAAAGACAAATGCAAAATAAAAATAATAATTCTGAATGTCTAGTGATTGGAAGTCCTGAGCAGGTTGATGATGGTAATGAACAAATTTTAGGAATGTAAGTGATAAAATTTTGTTTTTATTTTGTGTGAATTGGACTTGGACACGGACTAGCTGTTTGGTATGTGGAAAAAAACAGAGCGGGGGATAGAGCACTCTGTGATACTGGAATAACATATCACTTAGTGCTCTATCCTCCGCTCACAGGGTAATTTTATTTGACCTTGACCCACTGAAAAAAGTGGTGGGGGTAAGTTTAACCAAGCGTTGGGTTTTGAGGAGGTTGCTCAGTCTCAGTTTAGCGTAGCCAGGAGACACACACTTCGAGATGACTCCTTCCAGTCTTCAACAATTGTGTTTGGAAAAAATTTCTGATGAAACTGAATTGTTCCATTATGTGGTGCATCAGTCTGGTGCACCACCAAACATTAAAATTTTAGTTAAAGAGTTTGATTTTGAAAGAAATGGTTACACCAGTTATTTTGCGTATGTTTTTAGAAATGAAAATCTTAAGTTTTGCAAAGACTGTGGTTTTTTGGCGTGTGAGGACATGACGGAATTTGTGGAAAGCGGTGGCTACATGGTGATGACTGGAATTTCTAACATAAAAAGAAATGAAATTCCGCAAGAAAGGTGTGATATTTGTGCGGCTTATCTACATGATTGGCACACGTATAGCAGAAACCAGGTCGAGCCAAAAAGGAGTTTATTATTTCGTTGGCCAGGGGTAGCGCCTAGGTTTTAGGTGTAAAAACAAAATTTTACTTATGGTATTAAATCTATTACCTTGAAAAGTGGTGGGGGTAAGTTAATATACGTAGTGGAAAGCATCTGTTGGATTTATTCTTTGCAGAGCACCTCAGCCAGCATCATCATGGTAAGCCATTGTGTGGAGTTTGTTCTGTTGGAGGAGGACCTGGTGGAAATAGTGGAGCTGATTGAAGACACTACCAGGAAAGGAACAATAGAAAATGTAAGATGTGAACCTCAGGACGAGAGGTCACAAGAAATTGTGCAAAAATTTATTTCTAATCATTTAACTGACAAAACTACAAACTTTGAGTTTGTAAAGTATTTATTTGATAACAAAGTAAATGCAAAAATGGCAATATTTTTTAAGAAATGAAAAATTTATTAGTTTTTTGTTATACGACCTGGACTTGGACTATGATAGTATGGTTAACGGATAACGTGGTGGTGGGGATAGTTTTTGTGTATATAATAGGGTTGTGAACAGCAAAGGTGAATATTCAATCACGATGCCTCCAAGGGACAACACCTTAGCAGCACACAAGAAAATTTTACTTATTTTGCCAGAAATTCCAATAGAAGAAGTTAACCAGGAGGAAGAGGAAGAAGAAGAAGATGTAATGGAAGAAGAAGAGATGGAAGCAGGTGAAAATAATTTTGCAAATACTGATGGTAACAGCTTTGACATTGACTTGTATGCTGATGAAACATTGGAATCATCCGAAGAAGAGGACAATAAGAAAAACATCACTCCTCAAATAAGAGCAGTATTGGACAAAATGTCGTTGTGCAGGAGACTTGTGATGTGTAGCAGAAGATTATTTTTTGATTGTAGTGACGAGGAGGACAGTAGTGATGAATATTCACCTTTGTAAAAAAAAATATTATTTAGCATTTAAAAACCCAAAAAAAAAAATAAAATGTTAAAAAGAAAAAAAATAGAGCGGGGGATAGAGCAGCAGATGCTCTATCCTCCGCTCAAAATAATAATGTCCGATGACCTTGACCTACTTTTGTGAATCAATTGTGGTGGGGGAAACGTCATATATACGGGTAGTCAAGCTTCAGTCTCATTTGGTAAGAAAGAGGGAACGCTGGATCGGAGGTGATGGTAAGATTGACTCAATAGCAAATACTTTTTACACTGAAATATGTTAACAGGTTGTCAATGGTTAGGAAATAATTTTATTTTTATACTCACTAGTTTGTTTAATCTTAAAACTTTAAATATATTTTCTTTTGGTCAAATGCTTTTGCCATACTTCCTACACGCTAACACTCATATAAAGTACAGGATTAAGCTGATCTCTCGGGGAAATACTATGTAGCCACCTCACATTGGTTGTCCAACTCGCATAGTATTGGTGATTTATACAAAATAAAATTTTTTTTCAATATGTTATATATCACCAATTCTTATTCGAGTCAGATAACCAATGTTAGGTGTCACATAAGTATTTCCCCGCGAGATCAGTCTTAATTCTGTACATTTTTTGAGTTTTGGCGTGTGGTAAGTGTGCTAAAAGCATTTGCTCAAACAAATATATGTAAAAGTTTTAATTCTGAACAATTTGGACAGTAAAAAATAAAAATATTTAACTTTTGTACTTGTTAACATATTATTGAAAGTATTTGTTAGAAAGTCGATCTTACTACCATCTCTTATCCAGTGTTCCCTCTTTTTTACCATATCAAAGGTGACCTTGACCTATATATTAGTCCTAAATGAAAATTTTATGTAGAAATTATTACATTTTGTTCTGCGCATGCGCAGAAGGGGGATTTCCCAAGATCACCCCCCACCACCCGCTATAAAAGCAGGTCGGCTAACCCAGCCTCTCATTATTGGATGAACCTTCGTGGAGTAAACATCCAAACGCTCTTGTGGTAAAAATGCTTCTTTGCCATATTTGTGGGGAATTTTTCCCTGATGAAAATATTTTGCAAATCCATCTGGAATTGCATAAAGAAGAGGACAATGTGCAAGTAAGTGAAGACGATTTGGACTCTATTGAAAAATTTTTATCAGAACATCACAGAAGACTGGACGATTGGGAAAGCGAGCTGCAGTTGCTGCAAAGGAGGAGGCCAACCGTCATTCAGTTTGGAGGCGCCGGACCATCAGGACTTGGAAGGAGACCTACAGAGGACATGGACACCGACACCGACACGGACACAGACTCGGACACCGACATGGACACAGACACGGACATGGAACAAAGGAATGAACCAGATACGTACAACAGCTTTCCCCGGACATACGGTAATCCATCACAAAATAAGTAATGTACAGCTTGATCTTGAAAATTTTTTAACTGAAGCAAAATTATTGATTGGACAAACTTTGCGACAAGAATTGGCAAGACTACATTTTTTTAAATTTGGTTTAGTTTTAGATGCGTTATTTACTAATACGGATGGTGAAACAACAGTGAGGGGGTTTATAACGAAAAACCGTACTTTGATGTTTGCTTCTGATGTAAATAAAATTGTTGAGGAATGTTTGGAAGAACTCTTAACAAAACTGCAGGAACATGAGAGGAGAGGGTCAGGTTGGATGTTTACATCTGTAGAGGGTTTAGGTTTAAGAGTGCATAAGCACGGATTTGGTATGAGAGGAAGCAGCTACGTCCCTCTACCAAAAGCCATTGAGAAAACGAAAGCATGTATAAATGTACAAAATGTAGATAATGAATGTTTTAAGTATGCTATGTTATGTAAATATATTTTGCCAGAGCAGCACCCTTGTAGAGTAAGTGGACATTATGTAAATGTAAATAATAGGTATAATTTTGTAGGACTATCTTACCCTGTAAAAATTTCAGATATTTCTGAGTTTGAGAAACACAATCCTGGTGTTAGTGTAAATATTTTTGGATTGGACGATTCAAATAATGTATACCCTTTAAGAGTAGCAAAAACTGAGCTTAGGAACCATACTGATTTGTTGTTGATAACCAATGGTGAAATATCACATTATGTTTATATTAAAAATTTTGAAGGACTTGTTGGTAACCAACTTACTAAAAAACGACATAGGAAAACAATTTGTAAGTGATGTTTCTGTTTTGTGTTGAAAGATGAAAGAAGGGGAGGAGCACAGTGGTTACGTGAACACCAAAGGCTATGTAATGAAAACTTTGAATGCAAAATTAGTTTGCCTGCACCTACTCGCTCTATTGTAAAATTCGAAAAGATTAGCCATCAATATAGGGTACCATTTGTAATTTATGCAGACTTTGAGTCCACACTGGTACCCCAAGAACATCCAGAAGGGGAAATTACCAGTAGGACTAAATATCAGCTGCATAAACCTAACAGTTTTTGTTTGCTTGTTAAATCCACACTGTCAGAAGAACATTTGAAAAATTTTGGTTTAAGTTCAACACCAATTTTGTACAGAGGTGAGGATACTGCTAAACATTTTGTAGATAACTTGTATTATATAGCTGATAAGGTTGAAGAAGTGTACAGTAATATTGTTCCTATGATTCCTCTAGATGAAGAGGAGGAAATTCAATATATCAATGCCACTAATTGTTACTTGTGTAAAAAAGAATTTACTGTTGGGAACCATAAAGTCCATGATCACGATCACCTTACTGGTTATTACAGAGGGGCTGCTTGCAATTCATGTAATATTAATTACAAACTTTCGAAATTCATTCCAGTTGTTTTGCATAACCTTAGTGGTTATGATTCACATTTTATTATTCCGGAATTGGGCAGGGATGATGGGAAAATTGATGTATTGGCCAACACTTTAGAGAATTATATTAGTTTTTCCAAGACTGTTGGCAAAATTAAGCTTCGATTCATGGATTCTTTTCGATTCATGTCATCTAGCCTTGCCAACCTAACTAAAAATTTAAGACGACAGGATTTAAAAGAAACCAGAAAAATTGTGCCACAAGATAAAATGGACTTGGTGTTAAGGAAAGGAGTGTTTCCTTATGATTATATTACAGGAATGGAAAAATTTGAAGAAACAAGACTACCACCTATCGAAGCGTTTAAAAGTAAATTAACTGAAACCGAAATTTCAATTGAAGATTATAATCATGCTCAGAAAGTCTGGAATGAATTAGGAATGAATACCTTGGGTGATTATTCTGACTTTTATGTAAAACTAGATGTAACATTATTGTGTGACATAATGGAAGAATTTAGGAACACCTGTTTCACCGCTTATGGACTGGACCCCCTTCATTCGTTTACATCTCCCGGTTTAGCATGGCAGGCCATGTTAAAATCCACCGAGTGCAAGTTGGAGCTGTTAACCGACATCGATATGGTTTTGATGATCGAATCAGGTGTACGCGGTGGATTAACTCAGGCCGTTACAAGACATGTCAAAGCTAATAATAAATTTCTACCAAACTATGATGAAACTAAAGATTCGATTTTTCTTGGCTATTTTGATGCGAATAATTTGTACGGTTGGGCGATGTCCAAACCCCTTCCGTATGGCGACCTCCAATGGGTAGACCCTGATTCAATTGGAAATATTATGGATATTCCCAAAGAAGGTGACACCGGCTACATCTTAGACTGCAACTTTGAGTATCCAGTACACCTACACGATCATCATTACGACTTGCCACTGTTGGCTAAAACTGAAGTATCACCGACGGGAAAATGGCCCAAATTAATGATGACATTAAACAACAAAAACCGTTATGTCGCGCACTATTGGGTTGTACAACAAGCATTGGAATTAGGATTGATTATTACCAAAATTCATAGAGTTTTAAAATTTTCACAATCTTGTTATTTAAAACCATACATTGATTCAAACACTGCAAGGAGAGCAGCAGCAACATCAGCTTTTGAAAAAGATTTTTACAAGCTCATGAACAATGCAATATTTGGAAAAACTTTAGAAAACAAAAGGAAACACAAAATTGTAAAATTAGTAACAAACCCCAGACAGATGCAGAAACTTGTACAGAAACCGAATTTTGGAACAAGTATGATAATTAATGAAAACTTGGTAGCAGTCAGCATGAAGAAAACCAAGATAGTAATGGATCGACCGTTGTACATAGGAATGTCTATATTGGATATAAGTAAAACGCACATGTATTACTTTCATTACAACAAAATGGTTCAACATTATGGAAGAGAAAATATTGGAGTAGCCTACATGGACACGGATGCACTAATTTATTGAATTAAGACACAAGACATGTATGAAGATCTTCGGACGTTCATACACAAAAATGATTTTGATTTTTCCGACTACCCAAGAAATCACCCGAACTTTAATGAAAATAATAAGAAAGTTTTAGGCAAATTCAAAGATGAATGCAATGGAGCAAGCATGGAAGAAATCGTTGCACTAATGTCCAAATTATATTCTTTTAAAGTATATAAAGGACATCAAGAAGAAACATCTACCACCAAAAAAGCAAAAGGTGTGAAGACAAGTTATTTGAAGAAAAATGTAAACTTTGAACACTACAAAAACTGTTTATTTAACGACACCACCTTGACTGCTAAATTCAACACTATAAGGAGTGAAAAACACAAAGTGTACAGTGTTACAGAAGTGAAAAAGCATTGTCAAACAAAGATGACAAACGTCACATTATGGAAAACCAAATTGATACTCTTCCTTTTGGCCACTACTCTCTCAACCCTATCGACAACTAACCTATTCTTCGTCCCTCTTCGTCCTTCTTCGACCTAAATTCCTTTTCCTTCCGTAAAAAAATGGGGAACACGGCAAGTCCAACGCCGTGTTCCCCATTTTTTTTAATCAATTTGAATGACCTTGACCCAGTTAAATATGGGTATAATGTAATAAAAATTTATTTTTACTTCATCCATGAATGAGGAAGGATAAAATTATGGATTTGAAACAAAAAATTGTTCATGAACTTCATAAACCGGCTAGGAGAAAATTTCCCCGAAGAAATACTGTTATAAAAGGAATGAATGATCTATATCAAGCTGATTTAATCAAAATGATTCCTTATAGTAAACAAAATAAAGGATTTAAATATATATTGACTATTATCAATTGTTTTACAAAAATGGCAGATGCTTTACCGCTAAAAGATAAAACCGGCAAGAGTGTAACAAAAACCATGGAAACTGCTATACAGAGAGACAAAAATACCATAAAACATTTACAAACCGATGATGGTAAAGAATATTTCAATAAAGAATTTTCAAATTTAATGAAAAAAACACAACATAAACCATTATTCGACTAATTCAGAGGTAAAAGCATCAATTATAGAAAGATTCAATCGAACTTTAAAAGGTGCGATGTACAAGATGTTTTCAAACAGAGGATCGCACGTATGGATTGATATGTTACCAAAACTAATAAAAGATTACAATAACAAGTTCCATAGAACAATTGGTATGAAACCGAACCAAGTGACTAGCAAAAATGAAAAACTAGTATTAAAACGTATAAAAATAAATACTAAACCAAAAGTTGAAAAACTAAAGCCTAAAGTGTTTAATGTTGGTGATAAAGTGCGAATAAGCAAATACAAAGGTGTATTCCGTAAAAGATATCTGCCTAATTGGACAAATGAGGTTTTTACCGTATTTAAGGTACAACCTACAGTGCCGGAAACTTACATTTTAAAAGATAATAAAGGACAATCGCTCGAAGGAGGGTTTTATGGGCATGAAATGTTAAAATCCACAGTAGGTGATGTATATCTCGTTGAAAAGGTGTTACAACGGAAAAAAGATAAAGTTAAAGTGCGATGGTTAGGATTTAATAAGAGTGAAGATTCTTGGATACCTAAAAAGGATCTGATATAATGATGGAGCATCATTTTAGGTTGAACCTTTACAAAGGATGGAGATAATACCGCAAAAGGATAGTTTTCCTATTAATAATATTGATGAACTCACGGTGGACAATTCGGAATTAAACAGCGGCAAACATGGTGTTCTGTTACCAAACACGGTGCGTTGTCTTGTAACTGGTCCATCCAATTGTGGTAAAACAAATGTAGTATTCAATTTGATTACAAACCCAAAAGGATCGGTTTCAATAACTTGTATGTCTTTTCCAAATCATTACAACAACCCAAATACCAATTATTAGAAAAAATATTTAATAATGTGCCAGAAGTGAAATATTACAAGTTTGATGCAAGTGAAAGCGTAATGCAACCGCATGAAGCTAAACCATTTTCAGTTTTTATATTTGATGACGTATCCTGTGAAAACCAAAACACTAACAGGAGCTATTTCGCTATGGGACGACATAACAATATAGATAGCATTTACATAGGCCAGACTTATAGTAAAATACCGAAACAACTGATAAGAGACAACGCAAATGTGTTAATTGTATTCAAACAGGATTAAACTAACTTAAAACACATATATTACGATCATGTCAATGCGGATATGTCATATGAACGGTTTAAAGACATATGTGGTAAGGCTTGGGCTGAAAATTATGGATTTTTGACAATTATGAAGGAACAACCACTAAATAACGGCCGATACAGAATAGGTTTCGATAAATTTATATTAATTCACTAAGCACTATATCACACAATCATTCTTGTACAGCACGTCTTGCTACAAACATGGTTAACCAAGAAAAGTTAGTAAAGGAAATTAAATCACTTAGTGATTCTATTCGGGCAAAAAACAGAGCGTTAAAGTTAGGTATCAGCGAAAGGGAGAAATTTCTTGAATCTACTTTTAAACCTATTACAGAGCCTTTGAAACAATTGAACAAAAAATTGACTAAACCTTCTTTTCAAGGTGATATTATTGCTCCAATAACAGAATATGAAAGGGAAAGTGTAATATCAGAAGATATTAGCGATGAGGACCCGGAAGCCTCCATATTTAGTGATACAACGGCAGAAAGAGAAGATGTATATGCTGGTAGTGAAGAAGAAGTGGTATCTATAGCGAGTGAAGAAGAAAAAACCATCAAAGAAGAGAAGAGAAGAAGAGAAGAGAAAGAAGGAGAACCATCAAACATAAGCTTATTTGGTGAAAATATTCATACAAAAGGACCTTTAGGAAGGAAATACTTGTTAAAACTGTTAATTGGAACTGATTCTACTAAAAAATACCACAGTTATGGAGCAAGAATGTCCAAAGAAGGTGTAATGATTGGTAATAGCAAATTAGATGTCGATGAACATGATAATATTCACGTAGGTGATCAAATATATAAGGGAACAAGGGGACTATTTGAATTATTATTTGAAAATAAACCTTTAAAAGCATTGGTAAAAAATGATGATTTGGAAGTGTATAGCAAAATTTTGGAACAAACTAATGCATATAGAAAAAATTATTTACCTGAAGCACACATATATAGGAATAAATCTGTAAAATATAAAGATTTTGTTTCCAAATTAATACCTATTATAAGAAGAAAACCTGTAAAAAGAAGATTAGTAGCATCCACTTTAGATTTAAGTTCCAAAGAACCGAGAAAAAGAAGCAAATCAGTCACCGGTAAAGGATTAATGAAGAAACTATATAATACAAACGTAATTTATTACAATAATATCAATAAATTGGTAGATAGAATGAAACTAATACATGAAGCCAAAGAAGCCGGTCATACTGGATTGGAAAACGAATGGGTGGCTTTAGTGGATGAACTTAGAAACCGCGGGGTAATCTTATAAAAATGCGTTAGTCCCTAAAATGCTATTCAGTTGCACCATGAGTGTCGACAAGTTCGGACGATATTCCTCGGATGGATTATATTACGCGAATAACTTAAAAAGAGGTGCTGGTTTACCACAAACACCTGAAGGAGATTATGATATTAGCAATAAAAGGTTAAAAAACATAAAAGATCCCACGGACGAAAACGATGCAGTAAATTTAAAAATAGTAAAGGAAAATATATCACCAACATTAAGACTACACAATAACACATATGATGCAGAAAATCATAGAATTATCAATGTTGGTAAACCAAATGAAAACGACGATGCAATAAACAAAGGTTATTTGTCATCTGAATTAAAAAAATACGTTAAACTTCAATGGAAAAACGTATAGTGCTAACAATAAACGTATATCCAACGTAGATGACCCTAAAGATGCAAAAGACAGCGTGAATAGACGCTATTTACATTCCTTGATACCTGAAAAGACAAAAGATGGATTTTCTTTTTATAAATTTGTTATTAATGATATAGGTTATCCGAAAACTGAAAACGATGCTGTAAATCTAAAATATATTAAAGATCATTGTATCATACGTGATGTAGGGGTTATAGATTGTTTTGATAATTGTTTAGCAAATGTTAAAGATGGTTCGGCGCCATCAGATGGTGCAACAGTGGGTCAAATGATGGAAACCTTAAAACAAGAAACAACCTCTTTTGTAAAACAAGATCAAGTAGTATCGAAGCAAGGGGATGAATTTGTTCAAGGTAATGAAAAATTTAATTTATTAACATACAAAAATAATGCTTGGGATTGCATGGATAAAAAGTTATCAAATGTGTCATGGGGTCATGAGGATCATGATGCAGCTGCTTTATCACAAACCGTACATCTAGATCCAAATTTACACTTTGCAGTTTTTACATGTAATAATAACAATATTACAAACTTGAAAGCAGGAAGACACCCGAATGATGCTGCAACTGTAGGACAGACCATCACAACATCATTTAAGGATAGTAAAGTGTATAATTGTAATAATAAACGTATAACAAACCTTAAAGACCCTGAACATGTAGATAATGCTGTCACTGTTAATTTTCTTGTAAAAGTTTTAGGTAATGCGATATTTGATTTACACAATCATTTTACACCAGATATTCTTCAAGGAAAATCGGGACATAATACTTATGCTGAATCCATGAGAGGTGAGTATATTAAACGAGAAATTTATAATAAATACTTTATTAACCCAAAAACGCAAAAGTTTAGATCATCAGATTGGGGTGATATTGATATTTAATTAAATAACTCAATAAATGACTTCATTTATGTGCAACCTGTCATAGAGGTAACACATAGGTTACGCTTTTCGAATATAACAGACAATCATGGCATTTCATTACACCAGTCCATATCGAGACACTATACGGAAAGGAGGCGGTATCACGTCCACAGCAGTTTCTCTGTTAAGTAAAGCTTTAAATCGAATTCCAGTAGGATCTGTCGTAAATAGAGCAATAGACGCTTTACCATACGAATTTCACATACCGGGAGGTTATCAGTATTGCGGACCAGGAACTAAATTGAAAAAACGACCGGAAATAGGCGATCCAGGCATAAATAAGTTAGATCAGGCTTGTAAAGAACACGATATAGCATATTCCACATTTAGCGATACAAAAAATAGATCAATAGCTGATAAAAAGCTCGCGGATATAGCTTGGCAACGAGTAAAGTCTAGTGACGCTAGTATTGCAGAAAAAGCAGCAGCTTTAGCGGTAACAGCAGGTATGAAGGCTAAAACAGCAGTAGGAGGAGGAAAAAGGAGAAGAAGAGTGAAAAGGAGATCGGCAAAGACAAAACATGGAGTGAATATTAGAAGAAAACGGCATTCCACCAGAAAGGGTAGCAAAAAACCAACAGTATGGCCAATGGTAAAAAACGGGGCAGGTCTATACCTAAGACCGTATCGTGCATATTAAATAAAAGAAATCAATTAGTAATACCACATAAAGCGTTAACAAATATCGAATTATTTAAATACATTTCATGTTTAAAAATACCATTTTTTCGCGGTGTCTTTATGAAAGATGCTTTACCAGTTAAAATGTGGAAAAACGAAACCGGTATTGTAAATTTAGACAATTCTGAAGGTCCTGGCACTCATTGGGTTTGTTATAAGAAATTAGGTGATAATATATATTACTTTGATAGTTTTGGCAATTTACCACCACCTAAAGAGCTTGAGCATTACTTTAAATCTGCTAAAAACATATATTACAACTATAAAAGAGAACAACCTGATAACACTTTAATATGCGGCCATTTATGTTTGGAATTCCTAGCTAAAAGTATCAGTCACAATTGAGATGTCTTCCTATACGGTATCATTAACAGGAAAATCGTCCACTTTACGAAGTATCCTTTTCCCAGCGTTACGCTTGCAAAAAGGAAGATTTTGGGAGGCGGCACTGTTAGATTTTACAACTTACAACTCTATTCCCAATGTTACGGAAGATAAAAATAACTTATTGCATTATTATAAAGGAAAAGATGCCAGTGGGAAGTTTACAGACTTAGAAGTTTGCAGTTTACCCACAGGTTCTTATGAAATTGATCATATTAATGAATTTTTGCAAAATAAAATGGGAAAAGACAATATAACATTAAAAGGTAATAACAATACTATGAAAGCTGAAATTAACTCCAAATATTATATAGATTTTACTCAAGAACACTCAATCGGTGAATTGTTAGGATTTCCCAAAGATAGCCCAATTTCAGAACCAAATCAAACACATTCCGGTAAACAAACTGTAACTATACTAAAAGTTAATAGTATAGATATAACTTGTAACATTATACAGGGAGCTTACAGAGATGGAGCAAATACTCATATAATACATACTTTTTACCCGAGTGTACCTCCAGGATTTAAAATTGTAGAAAAGCCACAAAACCTAGTATATCTGCCGTTGAACACCACTTTCATTTCAGACATCGTGTTGAACGTATTGGATCAAGACGGTAACTTGATAGATTTACGAGAAGAGCCAATTACAGTTAGATTACATTTAAAATCGACACTTTAATACAAAAATCATGGGTTTATCATTTAAAAGTGGACAGCCTACGGGAAACCGCATTAGTAGCTCTTCAGCTGTGGAGGAGTTAACACGCGAGAACATTCGTTTCTTAGAAAAGATTGGTTTAAAATTAACCGATTATGGATATACTGGATATAGCGCAGGGTCCGACATTCGACGAAACACTATGGGAAAAAGAATATCACACCCACAACCCTTACACTTCATCAAAATTGAACAATAACGATGAAATTCGTATTCCTATACAACATCAAGACATTTACACACTACCATGTGAAAGTTACTTGTATATCGAAGGAAAAGTAACAAAAAAGGACAATAGTCTAGGTACAACAGTTCCATTTATAAATAACCCTATGGCTTTCCTGTTTGATGAAATTAGATATGAAATATCAGGTGTAACAGTTGATTCCACTAAAAAAGTAGGTATTGCAACAACTTTAAAGGGGGTAACATCTATATCACCTAATGAAACCAATTTACTTCAACCGGCCGGATGGGTTTTACCTGAACATGACACAATCACTCCGAATACAAAGGGATATTTTGATTTTCATATTCCATTACGTTTGTTGCTTGGATTTGCTGAAGATTATAGAAAAATAATATTAAATGTTAAACAAGAATTAGTTTTGTTGAGATCTTCTAACGATAAAGACATTATTAAAGCTCCAGATGGTACAACGGATGCAAACCTAGAATGGAAATTAACATTAGACAAAATTGTATGGAGAGTTCCACATGTTAAATTAGCTGACGAACATAGAATGCTACTATTAAGGAAGTTAAAGGCTGATCGTGATATTGTAATTCCTTTTAGAAGTTGGGAATTCCATGAACATCCAAGCTTTCCAACTACAGATCGTCACACTTGGACTGTTAAAACATCTAATTATGTAGAACGAGCCAGGTATATTATATTTGGTTTACAAACAGATAGGAGAGACAGCATCACAAAACATGCAGGCAAATTTGATCATTGCAACTTAAAAAATATTAAAGTTTATTTGAATTCACAATTTTTCCCCTACGACAATTTAAATGTGTCATTCGCTAATAAAAAGTACAGTATATTATACGATATGTATGCGAGATTCCAAAATTCATATTACGGTAAAACAAATACACCTTTACTATCACCAGAAGAATACTTAGATGGTTACACAATAGTTGTAATTGATTGTTCTAAACAAAATGAATCAGTAAAATCATTAAGTGTTGACATAAAGATTGAAATGGAGTTTAATGCAGTTATACCTGCAAATACAACTGCATACTGTTTAATTCTACATGATAAAATTGTAACATACACACCTCTAACTGGAATTGTTAAAAATGTATTGTAAAAAACCGGTTTTGTTACATTCCGCGAGTATAAAAGCGGAGCGTGCAGGCCGCTCCTGATCAGTTTGTTGCCTGACGTCGTATGGGTAGCATCATCTTCAATATGGCTTCTACAAGTGGTACAACGGAATGCGATATAGAAAAAGAAATTTCAGAATTTTTGGACATGAATGAACAGCAACACGTCACAAATCAAGAAGAAGAAGAAAAAGGTAAAAAGAAAAAATATTTGTCCAAGAGGAGAAGGAATGTGGAAGAAAATATTTCACCAAATATTTTGATGGAAGTATTTTTAAGAATTTTTTATCCAATCTCTTCAAGTTTGGATAAAAGTGTTTTAATTGGAGTTATGAAATCAACCGACTATTCACCTACAGTAATTTTAACTCACGGAACAAAAATGATTTTGTTTACAGCCAATGCTTGGGAATCTTTTATGAAACACCTCCATTTGTTGGAATTTTACTTTAATAGCAACATGTTTGGCAGGAAAACAAAAGTAGGACAATTGGATTCAGACTTGGAAATTGATATTATTAAACACCGAGGTGAACATCAAATGAGATTCAGAGATACGACCAAACATGACATAAAAATTCAACTGAACAGAGAAGAATTTTTTATTTTAACATGTGCAACGGAACCGATAACAAGATATTTAAGACAGCTAGTATTCTCCAGTTCAATTATTAAAGATTATTTAACAGACACTTTGGACAAACAACCGGACGCACCAATTTTGTATGGACCTGTGGACACTTCAATATTCAACAGAATTCCTCATGAAGTTCAAATGTGGAGACAATTGGAACAATATGTGCAAGAAAAAAATAATTTTGTAAAATCGGATGAAGAAACACATTTCAGTGATGAAAAGGATCAAAGTGATGAGAATGACTACAACAAAAATGACCAGATGGAAAGTTAAGTAAAATTTTTAATGTTTTCACAACACTTTACACTTGAATTGGCAAATTTTTAATAAAAAATTCAAAATTTTGTGGGTGTAGGCCTACCGGGGATGGTGCCCACGTTAAATATACACCAACGCGCCTTCAACTGTACGGCCTGGCATAAATAAATGCCTACCGTGGTGTGGAAAACAGTTGACCTTCCGACACCGTGATGGATAGACAGGTGACCTTTCAAATGGACATGGAAGAAGAAATCAAGTCCAAACCGAGTATTATTGAATTTCAGGCGTTTCGTGGTAACGATGATCGGTTCATAATTAAAGAACTTGTATTTTACGATATAGATAAAAATATTCCTTACACATTTTTATTCAAACCACTATGCTCTTTTTCTTCACTAACCAGCAAAGCCGCAACAACAAACCGATGGACTTGGAAATATTTTCATCACATCGATTGGTATGACGGTTTTACCAGTTATTCAGACTTGTATCATATTATGCATCAATTTTCAAACAGATTTACTAATATTTACACAAAAGGACTTGAAAAGAAAAGATGGATAGAACAATTTACATCTACTCCAGTTAAAGATGTGCAAATTAATAAAAATTTTAAATTTATTGCTGAAAACATTTGTATTTGCACACAAAGTGTGGAACATGAAAGGGACAGGCACTGTGCGTTAAAAAACGCTTTAAAATTAGCAACTTACCTGCAAGATGGAGAAATCGGTGATGGTGGTGGGGGTAACGGCGATTATAAAAGCGAGGAGCAGACCGAGACCTGGCACGAGTATTACTCGAGATTCCGAGACGACAACATCTCAGAGCAAGAAGACAGCGAGGACCTCTAGAACAACCATGGCATCCAACCAGTTTCTGCAGACTTTGGTGGAACAGTTCAACGCCCACTCCAAGTCTACAATTTTGCCGGTAAAAAAATGTTCAGAGCTGAAGGATGAAAAACATTATATTATACATACCATGAAGAAGATGGAAACTACAGTCGGCGAGGCAATCTGCTGCAGCTTGAGCGAAGCCCCATACACTCCGGGAGATGAGCCGAAATTCCAAATTTACCTGCCCAAAAGATTTGTACACCTACTCCAAAACGAAGATCTCCGCTCCATACAACCAGGATGTCTCTACTTGGTGTCCCACGGATGCAGCGGCAGCAACTCCACCGAGCTTACCATCCACATCGCAGACAAGCAGCAGTGTTAAAAAAATAATTTTTTTCTTTCTTGTATCTGTTTGTATTTTTTAACTATATATATTTTTTGTCATGTAATCTTGTTTGTACTGTTTTAAATAAAGATAAAAAAACCAAAAAAAAAAAAAAAAAAAAAAAACACAAACACAAACACAAACACAAAAAAGGCAACATATCAATATGTGAAACAAAAAAAAAATTTTCACATATTGATATGTTGCCTTTTTTTAAAGCTCTGGGGTGACCTTGACCTTTGACTTTTGCACAAATTAAACATAATTTTTTTCAAACAGCAATATGTGTGTGTGTGTGTGTGTGTGTGTGTGTGTGTGTGTGTGTGTGTGTGTGTGTGTGTGTGTGTGTGTGTGTGTGTTTCCCCCACCATTTCAGGTTACCAGCATACAGACTGTAAAGAAGTTCAGTTTGATTGCAACTGTCAAACGATGAGCACCCTATTTGAGCTTTGTGTAAGAAAAATTATTGAAGATCAACAGCTATTTAGCCATACTTTACGATCCAACGCTCCTCAACAAATTAAAATTTTTATCAAACAGTACAAGCTAGACAACAGAGGTTACAACACTTTTGGTTGGTACAAGTTTGGTGATGGTACAAAATTTTGTCGAAGTTGTGGAAGGGCCGCTGTATCCAACCCGGCACAATTCCTACAAGATGATGGATGTTTACAATATGGTCATGTGGCTCCAGTTTTAAGTTACCATACACCTAAAGAACTTTGCGCCATTTGTTCAATCAATATGTTTAGTTGGCAAAAATTTAACCACCTCTCATCAGACAGCGTGTAAACAACTTCCCCCCACCACTATTTCATACTACCTTCAAACGACCATGCTAATATTCATTCCGCCTTTGGACATCATACGGAAAACATCAAGATGGCTCTGACTGTAAAATGTGCAAATTATGAAGAAGTATTTGTAAAAAATCTGCAAGAATTAAACGAAATTGTTCAAGAATTTAAATCACTAATCGAACAGGGATACCGTTTAAACATGCAAATTTTTGCTTGCAACACAAAATGCCCTCATGTCCCCAGGGATGACGAGCCGCCTAGGTCACCATCATCAACTTCTTCAGCCTACTCCTCCAGATCATCCATGAAGACTCAAGCCAGTCCAAACTTGGAATATTTCTCCTGACTAATATTTATATTTTGTATCCTCATTGTACTTCAATATGTATATTTTTGTATTGTAATAAAGGAATGATAAAATAAAAACAAAATAAAAACAACCTATCTTTCTACAGTATTGTAGCAAGATAGAATTTTTTTAAAACACAAATTGGATGACCTTGAACATGTTCTAACATGTTCAGGTTTTCCCCTACCACTTTTCCTCTTGGAGACCTGAGATGCAGCACCAATGTGTTTCATTACATCTTCATCTTTTGAGCTGCAAACATGGATGTTCCACCACCAATATATGAGGCCGATGAAGCGGAAAGCCTGGGGAGGAGGAGATGCCAGCATGTGGATCTAGTGGAGATGATGGAAAGAAGGATGGAAGAAAGACGGATCAGGAAGGACCATATGCTAATTCAGAAAATTTTAAAATTAGATCTCTTCATAATCTTGGCCTTATTAATTGCAATCTTCTTCTACTTCGTATACACAGTTGTATACTGCCTAAGATGCATCGAGTGTACAGATAAAGCAGCCAAATTGCCAGTTTTCAACACTACTCTGTAAATAAAATTTTTCTTTTTTAAAACTCCAAATGGGTGACCTTGAACATGTTTCAACCTGTCTGGTTGTATCAATTACCCCCACCACCACCACAATTCCAAAAGACCAATCCTACATGCAAGTCTGGCTTCATTTCCAACTCAGCTACGCTAAAGGTTACACTACACACAACGAAGTGGGAATTACTTGTTGACAGCCTTCAATACCTAAAAGAAATCTATGTAAAATTGCACATGCGGCTTCTTCAAAATCCAGGGATGATAATAAAAATGAACTTGGAATACGACTGTCCACTCATCGACCACAGTATGGATGAAGCAGAAGGGGTAGTCCAAAATACACAAGGAAGATGTTGCTGTGAAGAAAATTCTTCGACAACATCAAGCACAAGTCCGGACAGCACATATGGGGATGAAGAAGGATTATTGTAAATAAAATTAAAAAAATATTTTTTTTTAAACTTCAAATGGTTGACCTTGAACACGTTTGAACATGTTGAGCATTGTGGATAAAAAAATTTTTTTTCTTATGCCTATTGCTGAAATAACAAACTCAGTTGTATAGTTTGCAAAAAATTTTTTTTTTTCATTTCATATGACCATTTTACCCCCACCATCTCCTTATCCCCACCACTCTACCGAGTACCTGAGATACACGGAGCGACTTGTTCAGTTGCTGTTCAACTCTTGTGGTGTGCACATCTCACTTTTTGCACTCAATTTACTTATATTGAGTTTAAATTTAAATATTTAGCAAAATATCAAACATTTCTTAATTTTTCGGCAAAGTTTCAAATAACAAAAAAAAATTATTTTTTTTTTCACTTTTGCTTTCATTGAAATTTTACAAGTTCCAAGATCACCTGAGAAAGAATAAAAATAAATATTTCTCAGGAAATATTTTCAATCCGAGTTACGGTAACGGACAGGCTCGGATGAGTTGTTGCAAAAATTTTAATTTTTCTTCCTTCTGACCACTTTACCCCCACCACCTCCT
This sequence comes from Neoaliturus tenellus, assembly GCA_030545055.2. Taxonomy (NCBI): domain Eukaryota; kingdom Metazoa; phylum Arthropoda; class Insecta; order Hemiptera; family Cicadellidae; genus Neoaliturus; species Neoaliturus tenellus. The sequence goes on from CM061532.1 coordinate 259,417,821, forward strand.
TATCCCCACCACTGAGCCTGGTACCTGGGATACCGTCTGTGTACAAGTCAGTACGTCTTCGGACGCGGCGCTGTTCGGATCGCGTGTCGTTTGTCGCACTGTCGGGTGTTTGAAGAAATTATTCTTCGGCTCTCAGTCTCTCGGTGGTTAAGTAAAATATAAAAAATTATTTTTTTTTCAAGTGGGGCTGCTGGGACGGGTCAATGACCCCTGACGGATATATTAGGTCTAGAGTCTAATCGCTAGGGAATAAAAAAAATATTTTTTTGCACTTTTGTGATTCCTCGAGAAATTTCAATTTCTCACCAAAATTAGAGGAATCGCAAAAGTGCAAAAAAAATTTTTTTGTATTCTTGCGTGACCTTGACCTAATTAACGTCAGTGACGTCATCATGATGACGTCAGCGGTAGTGACGTCACCATGACGTCATAGGTGTGACGTCATTGGTGGCGTCATTAGTGACGTCATTGATGACGTCATCACTGCTGACGTCATCATGATGACGTCATGGACCAGGTGTGCCCTTTTTGCACTACTACTATGAGTAAAAATCTTAACACTAAAATAAAAATTAGATCTCTCTTTATAGAGCTAAATCCAGGGCGCTCAGCCATTGCAGCCCAGCTTCACTTGAGCTATGCAAACCGGCCAATCCTTCGGGGAAGGCACTCAGTGGGCACTCTTCGACTATGTGTTCCATAGTTTGATACTCTGCTCCGCAGTCGCATGACTGGTCTTGTGTCATTCGACAAGATTACAGCTATATAAACCTATAAACAGCTATATCAACCGATCAGCTGGTACACCACTACTGTGACGTAATTTCACTAAGCACTCCGGCCTGGTGTGTAGTTAGTTGGCCTTGCGCGAGACCTCGGAACCGTCGGGCAGCAATGCAAAACGTATTCCAGTAGTTACAGCAACGGCCACTTGACTGCGCAGTCTCCATCCCTTTAGCCTCCTTTGAATAAGATTAATCAGAATGATTTTCGGACCCAAGTAGCATAAAAATAAGTTTAAAAGAAGTTTACAGTCATTTTAATACGAGTTCAAAGTTAATATCAGTTAAAATTGGTATTTTTTATACTAAGTACCAGGGGGACCGAGCTAAAGCTCGGTAAAATTATTTCTTTTGTTTTCAATCAAAGCTCGTTCGCTTCGCTCACTCGCCAAGCCAACGGATGCTGCACTTTAGTATAATTTTCTAAAGCTACTGGTTAAAGATGTAACACATTGGTTTATATCTTACAGTTACCAGCTGATTTTTGTTCAATTAATAAAATCTCCATAAGGATAACACGGGGTCTTCTGAAGTGCTTCAGCGTGAAAACCAGATTTTTCACAGCTATGGGACCAGCTCCAATCGATTTCTGGTGACCTAAACCCCCTTATTCTATCAAAAAATCTAAAACCCTTGGAGCGAAAAAAAACTTTGCCCGTACAAACGGAGCTTGTTTTAGAGTAGGCCTATAAGATAAGATACGAGTTTTAAAACGAGTTTTAACTAATTAATAGAAATTCATTTAATGGAAGAAGGATAGTTGAACGAATCATTTAGACATCTGTTGAAATGACAAATGCTAGCAAATCAAGAAAAATGGATGTTATAGTCATAAATTACTTGTTACCTTTATTGGGTCCAGATCAACTGATATTTTGGTCGAATGGCCAAATTGGTCGTCTCTTGGTAGTAGATATTAATATTTTGAATGCTGCTTGGATTCGAACAGAGAAAGCGCGGTGATAATCGGATATATTTTAAAATAGCATCCTAAACCTAATTTAAATTTTCCCATTTAAAAAGAAATCTTTAAAGTGAAAAATTAATATGATTTATTTATTTATTTATTTTTCCTTAATTCATCGCTGTGGAGGGAGGCCATATAACTTGCTCTAATTTTAATCATGTCTTAAACTATTTTCTTAGACTTTTCATCAATCGCTAGTTACGGCTTACCACTGAATTAAACAAATTCTAATGTAATTCATTATATTTACATCCAAACGTTTTAAATCAAACAATCTTTTACTTGGACTTTAAACCAAAATACTTCCAACTTTCTAAACACAATTTCTTCAAATTACCAATGATAATGTATTATTAGTTGAGTGGCATAACACGCATTACATAGCATATATGATTAATATCTGACTAGATGCTAGAAGCTTCTCCAGTGATTATGTTTGTAGTCCCGATGGTAAACCCAAATTGATCCCAGCAGTTAATTAATGTTAAGCGATGCAATGGCCACAGGATACTAAGATTATTCACCAAAACATATGCATACAAACAGAGCCTTGGTTTTGTTATATGCAAGTGTGATATTATGTGTTTATCAAAATAGTTGTCATTGTAGTGCTATAAGTGCTTCCACTTGTTATGTGTTAATTAAAATAGGGGGAGGTGGGGCAAGACCGGGTACTTAAGCACTCAACTTTTTTTGTTGCGTTATAAAAACGTCAATAAACATACCACATATTTTAAATAAAACTACAATATCTATGGAGTCAATAAAAAATTTGAACAAAAAAAAATATAAAGTATTAGGACAAAAAAAAAAACATTTTCTCAAGGTTTACCAAGTATCCCATCTTACCCTATAGTGAGGGCAAGATGGGGTAGCTCAATATTATAAAAAGGAAAAAGGTTTAATTGCTAAATGAAAATTGATTTACCTGTCAAAAAATATTTATTGTCTACACCTATAAATAAGCACTGTCTCAACACTAAATAATGTTAAATTTACCTTATAAAATTAATCAAACAAAATTGTTGATAATCAAAGATTAGCCCTGAGCTTACTCCAAAAAAACTAAATACAAATCAGAGTCTTGCTAATTTAACCGTATTGGTAATATTGTTAAATGAATAATTTTTAAACCAAATACAAAAGTTAAGAACATCTAAATTGAACACCATTTAAATTGTACACCCCATCTTGCCCTCCTTTTAAGTACCCCGTCTTGCCCCCAAGGACAAGTTTTAGGTTAGATTGATTTAATACCACAAGGATATATTCCTCTCGGTTATAGTATGCATTGATGTGTTGCTAAAAAAGTACCTTATTCAATAATAACTAATAGCAGAAAAAATAGGTGTCTTATCTTTTCACTTTCAAGACTGACAGAAAATTAGATCACATCATAAACACACATTCAGATGCATACTCTCAGAACGGTGTGCTCAAAATGGCTGGTAGCACTGTCAGACATTCACATGGTGACAGCCTATTAGTTCAACTATTTGCCAATAGACTGCGACATCTGGCTGGAGCAAAAAATGCAAAACCTCGTTTTGCCCTCAACCCTGTCTTGCCCCGCTCTCCCCTATATGTGTTAAAATATTGCACGTGATTCTACGCGTAATGTTTAAGTGTTATGAAAGCTATATTAAAACAAAATTTAAATAAAAATTCACGTTTAATAATGTTTAAGGATTTTACTCTTTGTTCAAAATCGAGCAATTTACTTTCTATGCTGATAACATCTTTCATTTACTATAGCAAATAAATTTTAACAACTCTTGAAAAAAAATTTTGTAGGCCTAAATACATTTTGAAATATTTACTAAGATGACCTTCGTATTTTGCGTATTAAAGTAGATCAATTAGCCCAAGTCAAGTCAAGCCCTATATCCAACGACACCAAAAACTTGAAAATCAGTTAAGAATTGTAGGGGGATTTCTCTTAACAACAAAAAAACCGTTATTAGCGTATTAAATAAGAAGAATTAATTTCCTTACCAATGGTGGTCAAATGGGGAAATTACCAACTATGGTCATCTATTAGAGTCTAATGCACTACGGAGGATTTGTAATGCCCCTCTTTTTAAATGAATGTTTACCAATTTACTTTAGAAACAACTTCACTCCGAGCTCTATCCAATGACACAAAAATCATTAAAATCTTTTGAAAACATTAGGAGGAGTTCATCGTAAAAAAATCCATGTCTCGTGTTAAATAAGTATTGATAGATATGTCATAAATATATGTCACTTTTAACAAAATTATAAATTTTACAAAAGTATTCATTAGGGACCGTCCATAAATTACGTCATCTGAAAATAGGGGGGGGAGGGTCTAGATTGAAAATGACGGTAGGGTGATGTGGAAGGGGGGGTTTGCTTTGATATGACGTCATTTAAAAAATGATGTTTTATATCAAATTTTGTCAGTAAAACAATTATATATTTGTACACGATTCAACTATTATAAAGTAATTATCAGAAAACACATTATACCATTTTGGGTGTTGTTTTATACTGTATTTTACTTTGTTTTTCCATTGGGAAAATCATTTTGACTTTATTTCTGGAGGTAAATTCAGATTTGATTGGTCAATGATTTTAGTGTATCAGGTAGAGTTCATTATCAGACCAAGGTAAGTAGAATAAAGTTCTTTTAGAAAGTTCTTCTAGATAGTTCTTTCAACAAACTACCGCCAAAATGGTATTCAAAAGGTAATTGATAGTCGTAGTAAACTAAGAACATAAGTAGCTTTGACGAAAACCCCATTGTTTTTATTTAAAACGGAGATTTGTTAAAAATGACGTCATTTTTCTGAGAGGGGGGGGTCAGACAAATTATGATGGTAGGATGATTTTAGGGAGGGGGGGGGGTCCAAAAATGGCCAAAAAGTGAAGACGTAATTTATGGACGGCTCCTTAAGTATTCAATATTACAGTTAATTACCTTATTAATTTTCAGTTAATCCTAGTCAAATATGCATTCACATTAACATTCCTTCACACATACCTTTTTTATCATACTCTAAAAAAATGCTTAAAAAATGGCTTTATAAAATACGTGTTGGAAGAGGGTATTGAAGAAAAGAATGTTAATGTTTTATAACAATATCCTCAGGGGCCATGAATCTTGTTCGAAAAAGACACAACAGTTTCGTCTAAGGCAATTTACGGAAGGTTTGTTATTACTTCCACACTATGTGGTGAAATAAATCTGTCAATAAATAACTATGGAAATAGATCAACAAGACGTTACCTTAAAGATAACCTGCTTCCTCTCCTCCATCTATTTCAATGAATTAACACAATCTTTCGGATATCAATTTACATGCCTAATAGATATAATAGTTGCCATCACTCAATGTAAATGATTACTTTTAAAAACATAAATGAGTGTAATAACAGTACCACAGAAAAAGCGGGTACATTAGGTTCTTTTCTCTGTGATAGTACCTATAGCCCATAGCCTACCTTACCGAGAAAGCTAGTCAGCGAAGCAAACGAGCTCACAAAGTGTTATTGCTTGAGGCCAAACATAATATGCCAACCCAAAAATCCTTGATATTAGAACACGAGAGTAAGGTAATGTGTACTGATTTCTACTATAAACTAGATTCATTTTTTTCTAAACAGATAAAACATTTATTCAATGTAATATAGTACATGACAATTGTACATTTCAGAGACTTAGCTTAATTTCTTTTTCCTTCTGCAATAACTTGGCAAGATGATGGGTTTTAGGGTTGAATACAATAAATAATCAAAGTAAATAACCATTACTTTATGATATAAAAGTAGGTAATAATAATAAATAACATGAAAACTTTCCCTACTTTAAAAGTTTATATGTAACCTCATAAATAATGTTTTTGGCAATGAAATAGCTAATATAATTTGAGCCATGGAAGCCGTTTTATTGGATAATAAATTTCAGATTGTAAGGAGAGCTATTTTATCACCTTATTGATAATGTTACCTCGACTGAAGGAGCGATGCTTCTCTTATAATCTATTTTCTTGGTCTTACTTTATACATTATTAATTTATATTTTCAAGCAATATATTTAATTTTAAGCCGTTTATCTTAGTTTTTTCTTCTTAAAAATTCACATTACTTGCTAGAGAAATCTTGTATACGTTAACCTAGAGAAATTATCTAATATTCCTCTCTTATCTGCCTGCTATTAAAAAGGATGAATAAAAACCAAATAGGCCTACACTAAGAGACTTATACATTATATATATTAAACGATATTTGAAAATTTTATAATAATTGTAAGAACCTTGTTTTGCACAGCAATAGATGTACATTATAATAGCGTTCCGGCATTGACTGTGATAATAAACTGCATGATATAAATAGGCTAATATACTCAACAACATATTAGATTAGATGTAAAATATTTTTCGTATAACAATAACCTCAAAGTATGCTTGTTTACTTCACCTTCAATGTCTCATGATTAAATAGATTTTTTGGTACCTATATAACCTTGGAATCTTTTGGTAAATGTTAATAAGTTCATCCATCTGGATTGGGAATGCTTTCTGCTAGGCCTATATAAAAATTTGTCATAGATCTAAGTCCATTTAGAATTCATAAAAAACGAAAAATTAATATAATTTTCAACAAATTATTACTATTTAATTAATTACTATTATTAATTATATTATTATATTATATTATTATATTATTATTATATTATTAATTATATTAATTATACTATTATAATTATATTATTATTAATTACTATTATTATTACTATTTAATTAATGTACATTAGTTAGAGTTAAAATTTATTTAAAATATCCAAAAACTTATGGGTAATTTTATTATTCCATACCCCGTACATTAGTTAAGGATCACATTTATATAAACAATTAATTAAAACCTAAGCCTACTTAAAATTAAAATGTAATGCGTCTCTAGCTTTGAATTAATTCCCAAACATAATTCAAAGGCTGTCGGTTCTATCCTAAGGTTCGAAACTGGACCCAGCTGCCGTTGTTCATTTTGCTAATGATTAAAGATCCTGCCCAATGAATCAGGAGCGTGTGTGTGTCTAAAACAATGTGTTTATAACTACAAAATTAAACTTTAGCTAATCAAATATTAAAAAAAAAAATAATAAATAACAAGCACTTAAAAATACAAATGAATAGGCCGAATAGGCATGGTTAGATTGATGTTTTTACCCAACAGCAGAAAACGTTGAAATCAAAAGAGTGATCCAGAAGAGATGTAAACTTGAGCGAACCTTGTTAGCTAAAGTTGTGTTGAAGTAGGAGATTTGTTCTGAATAAGTAACCAATTGCTAAATCGAAAATCCTTGTTGGCAGACTTGGAGAGAGAATATTTCAGCAGTCATAAGTAAGCAGTTGTCGACAAATCTTTCAATATCAATGAACAGATACATTGAACTTATACATTGCACCATTTGAAGAGTGGTAAATGAAATTGTAATTGTAAGAGCATAAATAGACACACAGAGACTATTAAGTCTAAAATTTTTTACATTGAATTTCTTCCTTATTATGACAGTGGTAGTTTTCTTAAGTTGTTACTCTTTGTTTGCAATTTCGATTCAAATTTATGATTATCCTGTCAACTACCTATCAACACTGAGCTGATGATGGATATTAATTTTAAAAGTATTGTTCTATTGTTGGTTGACTTTTTTTTTATTTTAAATACTGTATGTCTTTGTCCCAAGTGTAATGGCAAAGAATAAAATTCATAATACATTCTCAGTTGAGGCATTTTCAGCATGCATTTTGTAAACATTATGTAAAAAGTTATTTTTTATGAATAGACCAAGTAATTTTTTACTTCAATTTAGAGACTAGTACCAGGGGGACCGAGCTTAAGCTCGGTAAAATTATTACTTTCGTTCTAACACAAAGCTCGTTCGCTTCGCTCACTCGCCCTCTTCCATTTTAAAGACGAGCTCGTTCGCTTCGCCAAGCCGTGTGTTGCACTTTGGTGTAATTTTCTTAAACTACAGGTTAGGCCTAAAGATGTAACACATTGCTTTATATCTACAGTTATCAGCTGTTTTTTGTTCAATTAATAAAATCTTCAAAAGGATAACATGGGGTCTTTGAAATGCTCTAGCGCAAAAACCGGATTTTCCCAGCTATGGGGCCAGCTCCAATCGATTTCTGGTGGCCAAAACCCCCATATTCAATAAAAAAATCAAAAATCCTTGGAGCGAAAAAAAACTTTTCCGTACAAATGGAGCTTGTTTTAGAGTATAAGATATACTTTTATACCTAATTTATTTATTTTCATCGCTACAAAAACATGGTTCAATCGAAGTTGTGATTTATTGTTGGAGTTATTTTGTTAAAATCTAAAAAAATCAATCATTCTAAAGTTAATGTAAAGACTGTTGTAATTGTCCCCGTGTATATTCAATTAGCTCAATATGCACCATATACTATCCATAACTAAACTGATATTATCTAGTTGAAACAAATGTAAGCCTAGACTACTTGTGTCTCTTGTGATGTTAAAAAATTGTGAACTTTTACAATTACTTTTCTGGGTCCCTATAAACTACCTTGGATCAATTTCCGAAGTCTGAAGTAATCTCAGGGCGTAATATGGGGGTAGTTGTATCTTCGCCACTATTTTTCAAGAGAGCTTACTTTCTACTGCTTTCCAGTTTTGTTTTCTCATCTCTTCAGCACTTTCACTTTACAGAGTGATAACTTCTTGCATAATTTAATGTACAAGATAATTTATTTATTACTGTACGACCCACCCTTTTTAGTGTTTAATATTTTGTTGAATTTTTATTTTCATACTTTTCTTGTTTTACCATTGGCTTTTTGGCCTTTAGACAATTGAAGTATGTTCAAATTTTTGAATCAAAAGAGAGGTACTAATGTTAAGCTTAAAAATGGATTTTTGGTTTGTCCTAAAAAGTTTTACGACTGTTACCTTTACTGTTATTTTACTGTGTTTTTGTTATTTTACTTGAAAGCACCAGGGGGACCAGGCTTATGCTCAGTTAAATTACTTAACATCATTCAGTCAAAACTCGTTCGCATTGCTCACTCCCCCTCTTCCTTTTCAAACTGAGATCGTTCGCTTCGCTCACTTTGCTACTTTGCCAAAAGGTGCTGCACTTTGGTATAAATTGGTCAAATCACATTATTAACAGTACTACTTGTTTAAGAGTATAAGACAGTAAACTCTTTTACGTCATACTGCTCTGAAAAAAGCTTTTTCTATACAATTGCTTTGGCGCAATAAAGTAGATCTTTGTTAATTGCCTTACAGGGAGACAAAAAGTCAGCTGATGTCAGCTAAATTAGTGTCAAACATCATTGGAAGGCAAGCAATGAAATCCTGTATAAATCTTTTGACAAAACCTAAACAAAACTGTCATTATTTTGTGTAATAAATATTGAAAGGTTTTAATAAAATTTGGATCGGCTTACTTAGTAACTCAAATTACACACTTACATTTATTATAAAATATAGGCGTGGAGTTAAGTGTAAGAATCCAGGGTTTACTCTATTACAATGTAACTAACTATTACCAAATGACAATATTTTACTACAATTCTACTGAGAAGATTTGTCAATTTCTGACAAATCTTTTAGTGTGTAGTACTTTCTGCCTACATCAGATAACAGTAATTAAATACGTTATTTAGAGTAAACACTGCATTGCTATAAGGCCACGGCTGGCACCGCTCATCAATCGACTGAGCGGCGTTTGCTACACCTGGATTCTTAAGAACATTCCACATTATAAAACATTTATTACAAGATTTATTAATTTTAAACATTTTTTAATGTTTACTCAAGTCATCCCAAGGGTCTACACTATGTAAATACATAAATTCATCAATATTTATGCAGTATTACTATTCCTAAAGACAGTGTATTTGCTGCGGAGTTTTGTTGCGAACTGAGCTACCGCGGCCAAGACCTCAGCCCGTTTGACAATCCAACATGACGGATTCTGTTTCACTTCAGGTGCCTGGCGTTCAAACGCCTGTCTTCTCTATTATGTTATTTGCTCACTGGGTTTTGCCTCTTACGAAATGTGTCACATTACATCCTAGTTATTAAATATGATCTTCATCATTATAAAACAATATATATTTTGCAGTTACTAATTTAAAATTATTAGGTCTACACTAATCAAATAAAATGTCCCACACTAATAACTGAGTGTTAATCACTAGTTCATAGTATTTATATTATTCTAGATTTATTAAAAAGCTTAATTTTAAAAACTTTTTTTGAGTTCCACCATATTGTATTTATTTTTCCTATAAAGAAACAATGTTTAATTTATTATTAACGCTTTTCAAACGATTACTTTATTTCCTGTCAGATTGGTTCGCAATAATTTTTTTCAAGCCTTAATTAAATTTATATTTTTATTGAGGGATGGATTTTTTGTAACGATTTAATAAAAGGCTTTATATTTAAAAAGGAGTAAAAATATTATTTTATTCTTTTCATTTTGTAAAAAATTATACTTTTCAATTTTTTGTCATTAAATATCACTCTCAAACTATATCCGTATTATGAACCTTTTATTTAAACTACAAACCATAATTTCCTGATCCCAAATAAAGGAGTTACGACAATTCTCATTCAACAATTTAAGGGGAAAAGACTAACTTGAGATTGACCCCAACCCATATGGTTGTGAATGATAAAAGAGCAGACTGTTAGAAAAATTTTGTGGGATTTAAAATATTTACTTCTTTGGATATTTTTAATGTCTTTCTTTAAGGAACAATAGCGCGATCACTATTTAGGTCAAGTTAAAGTTTTAGTGGGCTTTGCATAGAAAGCAGAGAATATTTATGTAGATTCTTTGTGAGGGTCTAACCCATTAAAGCAAAGTAAGTGGAATTTTCAGTAAATGCGGTTTTAAGGTGTAAAATGTTTTATCCAAGAGCACTCCTCGTTATCTCGAGAGCGGGGATAAAAGATTAGAGCTGAATCCATAATGAGCTCTACCAAGCCTCCCTCTTTACATCTCGGATATTCCTCCACCAATGGTTTGTTTAGCTTATCCCAATGGTTGTTCAAGTGTTCTGATTAAAATATTATATTTTCCCATTAAACAATTATTTACCGGTAGACAAAGGAGAGCAAATAACATGACCATTTATAGAGATAAAAAAATTTATAAGATTATAACCAATTTTCAAATTGAATAGGTGGAAAGCTGATGTTTTTCTTACACATAAAGACGAAATTAGAATACAATTGTTGTTTTCCAATAGAAATTACTTTTTGTTTAGCATTAAACATATTGGTGCTTTTACACAGGTTGCTCCAATGTATGTAAAAGCACCATTATGTACGTCCTCCAAAACTACTTGATATATTTTCAGTCGTACTGCAATTACATACAGAAACTAAATTTGTAAGATGTTACAAATCACGATAGATTACATTTTAATTTCCAATGTTCATCACTACTATTAATCCAATACTGAGAGAATCAAGGTTCTGTATAAAATGAATTGCAAGCATTAGCACACAAGATTGCTTTGAGCAAGTAATAATGAAAGAAAGAAATAGCAAACATCACGCCGCGGGTAACTGCAGAAATGCATTGACTTGCTTAAGCCGGGTCCTAGAGATACGGGGATGACTTTCGCCATTGTCACCCGCGGCCAAGGCGACCTCGGCACTTCCTGATGGGTAGTTGTCCTGTAGAAATATTGGCAAAAATGTTCTAAGTAGTTTAATGTTTTACATTTGACTATTTTCCCTCAAATTTACACAAAACTTGAAAGTTGTTAAGAGTATTTTAATTATTTCCATTCAGGTCACACAGTATATTAATTAGGTGAAAAATATAATTTATTTAGTGGGTTTTAAAGGTGTAATCATCTGTACCAGTCATAGCTAAAACTGAATACAAAATGAAAAAGTAGGTTTTTATCTTATTTTGATAAATTAGAGTGAAACATAGTGGATTTACTTTAAAGTCACACTACTTCCTGTCGCAGTTCAGTTAGTCTATTTATAAAAAAGACCATTAAAATTAGTTTATGTATATATTTGAGCAATTCATAAAGCCGCGACCGCACTGGCCGAAGATGTTCGCCGAACAAAGTGTTTCCAAATTTCAGTTTGTCCGTTGCTAACCTTTCCGGGTTTCGACTCTGCCTAAGTTGGTGACATTGTTGCTAACACTGTTGCCGACAAAGTTGCCTGGTCTAAAACCGGCCTGTAAAACCTGTCGGCGACTTTGTTGGCAACACTGTTTTTAATTTTTTGGCTGTTTCCACTCAGTTCCTGACAGCAACACATTTGAAGCAACATTCTATGATTTTAGTCTGGCACTAGTCTCTAGATGGATGATCAAACCAGTGCAGCATTAGTCGTTTTGGCGGGTGCTAACATTTTAATGAAAAAAAGGCGTATCGACCAAGGTGGTGGGTGCGAAGTTTTCTGGCGAAACAGGAAAAGGAAGGTGCGTACTCAAGTTTGATGGTTGATTTGCGACTCAGGAGCAAGTACAACAATTTTGTTCGAAATTGTTCGTCAACAAACACAAAATAATGTAAAATTAATAAATACACACTGCACAGTACAGGGAGTCCAGGGGTCTGACAGACTACATCGGCGTATTGCTCCGAGTGCGCATGCGCAGAGTCGTGTTGCCAACTGTCGCCGACATTCTGCTGTTTCCACTCCCAAAAACAGCTGTCGGCAACTCAGTCGTCACTCGACGCTATGTATAAAAGGGGCCTTAGCCCTAAAAATAAATGTTCAAAAAGTTGTGTCCCTACTCGATGTGTAGATCGTTGTTGGGATTACATTGTATGCATTAACTTTTTATTACTTTTCCTTTGTTAATTTAAAATTTCATATACATATTTTTACTATCTAACAAAATATATTTTATAAATTAAATTGGTATGTTTATTGAAATTGGTTTATTATTTCAATTGAAAAATAAACGTTTGTTAAATTACTTTTAACACCATAACAAGAATGAATACTGAATACCAAAATGTTTCCCTCTATATATTATTTAATTAATATGAAAAAGTGTTTTTTTTTCATATAATATTTTGCAAAAATATTTAAAAACTCCTGAATGAAGAAAAAAACTAATCACATTCCTTAGGCAAGTATTAGTGTCAGAATATAACATATCCAATTACGCTAGGGCAAAAAAATACAACAATTTTACTGCAGAATAACTATTTTATATTTGTTTTAACTGTACATATTTACTATGTAACACGATTTTACAACAATTGGTAGATACCCCTACTGTTCAAACAAAAATTGATAAACCATAATACAAAATTTTCTGTATACAAAAATAGTACACTCCTACCTCCTTTGCAAATATGCTCAAGTATTGCTCTGTTATAAGACCACAAAACTGCATCACGCTAGAAAAGTGACATAACATAAATTTCACTAATAAAATGAAAAACAATATTTGTACAGTAACAGATATTGGCACATAAAATAAAAAAATCATATAACAGAACATAAAGTAAACTTAAGTCACTTTTACAAAGTTCTTTCAAGATATTTGCAATATTATCACAAAAAACTAGTGTAACCCTTCCCGTAAACAATAGGATATCGTTCGTACCCATAACAGGGGGGGGGGGGAAGTCATTAACACATGTACAAATTTGTTACGCAAGATGAGAGAAACAAGCTAAAGTCTAAGTTACAGAAATAGTTTTGTTTACATTCTATTAGTAACAAAACATAATAGTAATAAATCATTGAATATCTGCCTGAAACTTCTTAAAAATATAAATAAGAAGGAAATTGGTTTTCCTTAGTACAAAACCATTACCAGTTTCAGACATACATTTCGGGAAGGGTTAGCATAAATAATTATGAATAAATGGTCATTATTTGGTGGTACTAACTCTACTAAAATTGGTGACGATAATGGTGTAACGTTTTATATCTGTTTATCACTGAAACATGTGCAATACTGTGCATTGATTAAATAACTCTTAAAATAGCCACTGATTATGTTAAATATCCCATAATTCCTTAGGAAATACTTTTAGTATGACACAAACTTGAGAGGACAAGATGAATAAACAGTTGAACTCAACTTGCATTTATCATGAGCAAAACTACCAAAACTTGAATAAACAATTTGTTTCCATTACTTTTTTAGAAAATTTAAACAAACTTAAAGAAGTAAAATAAAATAACCACATGCTGTTATGCAGCACATAGTTGTAATGGTGTTTCACTTAAATTCACATGAATTTTACAAGTGCAAACATGCACGGGTAATGGATAAACCAGTCTACTCTAAGATATTATGAAAGGTGTTTTAAAATAATCAAGGAAACTATGTCAATCATTATTAACTTACGAGTCAAGCATGCGAAAGGAATTTCAGTCTTTTGGAAAAGCTTAACGCTAAATTAATCAATCACAGACTTTTCTACCAATCTGGTACAAATACTTTTAAGAAATCACACAATCACTATTTAGGAACATAGGAGTTTTTCCAGCAAAGTTAGTTGCAATCGCAGAGTGATCAATAAACTTTCAGCCTAATTCTTTAGCAAATAAACCATAAATGTACAAGTATATTCACAAATAATATTTGTAAAAAAGTGCTGTTTGCAAGTTAGCATTCAAACCACTAATTACAAGCAATAGATTCATGTCAGGGTGTCCAAAGGTGCTTTTAAAATATTTCTTTGCATAATCTATCTTTATTTACATCAAGAGTTTCTTTACCATCTGTGTGTCTATAACACATAGTGATTTATTCCATGAGGTATTACAATAGACTTTACACCCGTACTAGACTGCCAACCAAACGTTAATATCTGTTAACACAATTTAAATTTTAGTAGCATGTCAAGCGATCTTGTGGAAGACTACAGTGAAAAGTATATATAGTTATAAAAATGTTGGGTCATCAATTTATATTCGGTAATTTTGACTATACTACCACTTGTGGACAATCTCGGTGTGGCTTAATATTATTATTTAATACCCTCTGCTCTCTAATAATTACCCATTATAAATCACACTCTATACACCAGTAACTGATACTTAAAAGTACAGTCTTAGTTCATTTAATTAATTAATTAAAATGTATAACTGAAATTAATAGCTAGCAGCAAAAAATGGGCAAAACAATGTTCCTGTTGGAAAGAATATTTAGATTGTTCCGGACATTGAGTTTTACAGAAAAATAAAATTGTCAAAAACACCTTAATAAAATTTATTTTGGACATTAAAATATACACTAGACCAGCATTCATCTGAGGTAATGTGGCAGACGGCTCCAGATGTCAAACAATCTGCCTGAAGCAGAGTTGGCCGTGAGTGTACGTTTTATTTTTTGAGGGGACGCCAATGTTATCTTCAGGAAATAAGTTAAAGACACCTTTTTAATACTATTATAGAATAGGAGGTTGAAAAGTAATTGAAGGAAATAAAGTTAACTTTTTACTGTACATTGCCTTAATACAGCAATGCAGGTGCAGTCGGGGAACCTACAGTTGAGAATGCCCGCCTCCTAACCCCGCGTAAATGTCAACTGCCTCATCACCGCATCGACAGACAGACACAGATTACAATCACATTACAAGAAGCGACTGAAAATTTAAAATGCACGATTTGTACACTGCGCGCATTCCAAATGACTAACTGAAGGGGCATAAAGTGTAAATTTAATTTGTCATTGTAAAAACTTTAGATCCTAAGTTTTTGTGAAGCGGAGTTCAGATTCAGCGCCCGGATAAACAAGAAGGTTGGCTTTTTCGTCTAGGCCACTTTTTTAGCGAAATGTGGTCTTTGGACACCCTTCCAAATGTATACAACATATCTCAAATCAACAATTTAATTCACACAGTAAAGCTGATCAGTGTCTGAGTGATTGTTCAAAATTCTTTCCACGCGTCCGAGAACACTATTTCAATTGGTTTGTGAAGATATAACTAATTAATACCACCTTAACCTTAGATGTATTATTTTCCACATTAATATGGTCAAACTGTTACACATTTTTTAATTTAAGAAATGAGCAACAATAACATAAATTTCTTTGAAAACAAGAAATCAATAATATAGAATCATTCTTATTAATAATAAAGAAATTATAGCGTTTAAATCTTAAAAAGTAAAAGGAGAAGTTATATTTTAAAAATACTAAAATATAATAAACAAAAAGGAATTCATAACTACACTGTATTCAACATTTTTGAACATCATATAGAAATCGGGGCTTGAATGATGACAATCAAATTAAACAATAACAAGTTATTGGAACCACAAAACAAGAGCAATGGGTAACAACACCTTTGAATGAATTCAAGATCCATCTGTTTAAAAATGTTAGGAAAATATAAGTTTGCAAATAACTTAATACATTGTTAGTACAATGGTAAAAAATTTTAAATAAATAAAATTTGGATGATGAACGTAGGTACCCATCAACTCTTAGTTTTTGTGTTCGTCAAAGTAATAATAATATTGTGTCAATAAACTCAATCAAAGAAAAAACAAACGATAAAGTATATAACAAATAAATATGTATAAGAATATTAATCTGGCTAAGACAGCTAGATTTGAAGGCAAACAAAAGTAATATATACTTTGGGGTGAAGATTATGTACAAGATACATAGACACGAGGCTATGGCCCTTCAGTCTCCATAGACGTAGTGTCGGTTAACAGCCAATGGGTTGAGACCCGGGGTCAGGTACACTTCAGCCCTGCAAAATAGGAGGATAACGGTGAAACATCTCAAAATAACAAACGATAGCTCAGTCAAAGAAATGTTCACTATAATTGTATACGGGTTTGAGTTTATCTTGTGTTTAATTGTGTGCTTTATCAAATGTGTTTTCTTTTATAAAAATTATAAATTAATTATTTAAATTAGTGATGGGCCGATTCCAGAATTTCTCGATTCCGATTCCAAAATTTGGATCTCAATTCTCGATTCCAAAAGGGTAGCATAATATATTGTGGGGGGATCATAAGCTTAAAAAAATTAATAAAAATATATTTGTTATACTATTAAAAAAATAATTATAGGCCTATGCAAAAACAGAAAAGACAATTACATTAACTTAGTAAGAAAAAATTTTGAAAAACATTAAAACTGTTGGCCTATTATTGTATATTTACCGTCTATATTTACCGGTCTATATATACCGGGTCTATATTTACCGTCTTGTAAACAATTACAGTATAAGTGTAAATATATCGAGTAGTGTTGGAAGACGTTTTATTATTTCAACCTGAATATCAGTACCAGCACGTATAATGCTAATCAAGAAGTTATTTAACATTGTTAAATCCTGATTTATGTGAAGGAACAAATGTTACTTTGTATAATGCTGATTATGTTAATAAACTGAAGTTAAAAAAGTCACTTTCTTAACAAATGGTCTAGGCCTACAAAGGAATGTAGTAATGTACCCAATAAAAAGATTGAGAAGATATAACCATTGACCCTATCGACCTACGACCTACGTTTAATAAAACATAAAAAGAGAATCCTCTGTTACAGTTACTTTGTTCACTTTTCACTTTCATGTAACACACTTTTCACTATTAACTTACTTTAATAAAATGTTTCCAAATAAGACATTTTCCTCACACACAGTTTTTGTAATTGGCATAGGCTCACTAACTTTTAGTCACAAGACTAGAGGCCGGGAGGCTAACAAGAAATCCCTTGTAATTGGTGGAATTTAATTTTAATTTTCAACTCTCTTCTTCTTTGTCTTTGTCCATAAGAAAATCTTCAGCTCTCATTTTGTTTGCTATCCATTGTCATTTCTCCAAACTATTCAAGTCCTGTATACATAACTTTAAACTTTCACTGTTTAGGAACTCATGTAATTCCCTCGATTTTTCGTCTGCTAGTGGTAAGGTTTTTATTTTGCTCCTAACTGAATAAAGGCAAGCATTAGTATAGCCATGAAGTCTGTATGGTTCTTTTAAGACCATTGATTTTCTATATATTCAACACAACCTATTTATTGCTATTTAACAATTATTGTTAATAGGCCTATTCAGTTTTTTTAGTATCCAAACCTTTAAATAAAATCAACCATCAGCCGATTTTAAGCATTTTTGGCTTAAAATAGCTGAACTCTGCAAAGGGTGTGAAAGGAAATTAAATTGTATTGATGGGATATTTGAGGTTAGCCATTATTAAATCTGATTGGCCACCTTGTCATTCATCTGATTGTCACTACTATTACTGTTAATTAGTGATGGGCCGATACCAAAATTTCTCGATTCCGATTCTAAAATTTGGATCTCGATTCTCGATTCTGCACTCGATACCGATTCCAATTATACCTTAGTATATAGGAGGGGGGAGAAATCACATGCTTTGAAATAATCACCGTATCAAAATAGGCCTATATTTTTTAGATTATAAAACAAATATGAATTGGCCTTGGTAAAACACAAAAAAATAAAACAAAATTGATAAGAAAACGATTGGAAAAACAACAATATTAGGCCTATGGTTAAAAAAAAAAAAAAAAAAACCAAGAGATCATGAAAAACAGTTGATTTAGGCCTATCTCAAAATAACAAAAAATTAAGTAAAAAATTAAATGTGTAAAACATGGACAAATTTATCAATTATAATTTTTATTTTACACAGAACTACCTGAAAGACTATAATAAAATCGAAATAGGCCTGGCCTACATAAAAACACTTCACATACAAGTCGTACAAGAATGAAAATCTTTTAATCCAACCTAATCTAAATTCGCTCTAGGGAAATTTAGTACACCCCTGGACAGATTCATCGGTGATAAGATTATACAAAACTAATGAAATAACTAGCATTAAATGAAAATTATTAGTCCTACTTTCTAGTTTTCACCACTTAAATTAACAATATGAAATAAAAAAATAACTTGATAAAGATAGGCTAACTATGATGGAACATTAAGACGTGGCTACACTAAGCTATTAGTTTAATAAGCCTAGGCTTGAATTTCCGTTTTTAGATCGTTGAACGGCAAATATTCTGTCTAGGGATGGACGAGATTGGATTTTCAGTTCGAGACGAGACGAGACGAGATTTTCCCTCTCATACATTACGAGAAATGTGCGTTCGCGATTTTAATCTGATTTTGTAACATGGTTAAGCCTGATTAATGTGAAGGAACAAATATTTCTTTGTAAATTGCTGATTATGTTAATAAACTGAAGTTAAAAAAGTCACTTTCTTAACAAAAGGTCTAGGTCTATAAAGGAATGTACCCAATAAAAAGGTCGAGAAGATATAGGCTCACCATAAACCCTAAAAAGAGAATCATCTGTTACAGTTACTTTTCACTTTAATGTTTCACACTTTTCACTACTAACCTACTTTAAAATGTTTCCATATAAGAGCTTTTCCTCACTCACAGATTTGTAATAGGCCTACTAACTTTGAATCACAAGCCTAGATACCGGGAGGCTAACAAGAAATAACTTTTAATTGGAGGATTTTAATTTTCAACTCTCTCTTCTTCTTTGTCCATAAGACAATCTTCAGCTTTCATTTTGTTTGCTATTCCTTTTCATTTCTCCAAACTATTCAAGTCCTGTATACATAACTTTCACTGCTTTTGAATTCATGTAACTACCTCGATTTGTCCATTTTTCGTCTGCTAGTGGTAAGGTTTTTATTTATTTGCTCCTAACTGAATAAAGGCAAGCATTAGTGTAGCCATGAAGCCTGTATGGTTCTGGTAAGACCATTGATTTTCTATGTATTCAACACAACCTATTTATTGCTGTTCAACAATTATTGTTAATAGGCCTATTCAGTTTTTTTTTTTAGTATCCAAACCTTGAAATAAAATCAACCATCAGCCGATTTTAAGCATTTATGGCTTAAAATAGCTGAACTCTGCTAAGAGTGTGAAAGGAAATTAAATTATGTATTACGTGGGATATTTGAGGTTAGCCATTATTCAACCTGATTGGCTATCTTGTCTCTTGTCATTCATCTGATTTCTTACTGTTAATGTCAAAACAGCTCTTAAATTTGTCAAAAATTATTTGAATCAGTTTTAAATAATCGTCTTGAAGCAATTAAATGTCAAATAATGATTGTTTATTGTTTATAAAGTTTTCCCAATGTTCTAAAGTTTTATCAAACAAATGAATTATTTTATAAATCAGAAGCTATGTTGACTCCGCCCACTACTGTTGATCGTCATTCGTCAGTACAGTACCACTAACAGTCCGTGCAGATGCAGCCGTCTCCCACTCTCCAGTCCAGTCCAAATCTTGGAAGTCCAACCGTCGTTTATGATGGCAATTTAAGTTTGAAGTTGTGAGGAGGATAGGAAAATAAAACACTTCACATTGCTTCAAAATAATTTATTTTGCAGTAGTAAATTTGTAGATTATTTATACCCGTTTTATCGTTATTCACGAATTATTTCTCGTCTCGAAAAATCTCGATCAAAATAAAATCTCGTCTCGGTTAACGACACGCTAAAATAGAAAGAATGAAAAAGTCATTCTTTGTTCAGAGTGAATGCGTGTTCATTCCAAAAGAATGAAAAGTAACTCGTGAAAGAACGGAAAACCTCCACTCTTTCTAAAGAGTGAAAATATCCACTATTTAAATAAATGGATTTTCACCTTTTCAATAGATGGTTTCTCAGTCACTCTATCAAAGAGTGATTTCCTTACAGAATCAGAAGACCGCCATCTTTAACGGGTCCGGGACAATTTATATGCGTTATTTATATTAAGTATTGGGAAACGTTTTGTGTGTTTGCATGGCTATGGCTAAAACTTCAAGTCAGCTCTGAAATCAATCATCGAAAGCATTCACCTCCAAAAAAATCTTCCTCCTCGGCATTGGTGTCACGTCACGACGGTGTCTCTTTCCAGAAGCTTTCCCTCCTCAATAGTTAGCAAGCACAGCACAACTAGGTAAGTTTAGATGAAGTAATTTAGTTCTATATGCAAACATACTCTATTATCAACAGGATATTGTGTAGTATACAAGACTGAGAATCACTTATAATGAAGACAAAGCCACCTTACCTTTGTACACTTTGTCTTGTAGGTTATCATCGAGGTTCAGTTCAGTAGGTTTTAATAGAATAATATTAACATAAATAACAAAATAAAGGACAAATTTTAACTAAGTTAATGAAGCCTAAAACATTATCAAAGAACAACACAAAATAAACTAGCTAAGTTTATTTTGTATGTGTACCTATTTTGAGTAATTGTGAGAAGACTTCATTTGTTAGGTTAGGTTAGCCTAAAATGATTTGACACAAGTGCTGCCAAATACGAATCAGAAATGTACTTTTTATTTAGTCTATGGAGGAAATGAGTTATGCGTTTTCAATTTTTCTTAAAACTATTGATTTTGATGTTATAGCCTTAACATCGCCGTCCACAAAAGTGATGGAGGTTTACTGTTGGACTGTTATTATAATCCATTTCTTACCTCAATTTATCTTTGATGAATCTATTGTTTTCATCGCATAATTTTAATCACTAAATTGAAATTTTAACATCGATAATAATGGTGGAGGAGGATAACTAAGTTCCGCCAATTAATGGATGGCTATTCTAGGCCTTATAATAAAAATTTTTTATTTTGTTAATTTTCTGTAAACTTTACCATGGATGGTATTACAACTGTTGGGTAATCACAATAAAGAGATCTTAGTTTTGAATGATTGGGCTGTATAGCCTAGGCCTAGTAAGTTCACCTGATGATGTGGTAGGTAATACCAAACTAGCACGCCTAGTGATAGGTAAATTATTCACCAGTAGGCCTATAGGTGTAGCTGGTTAAATAATTGGATAAAAGTTAGTCTAGTAAAACTAAGGTGCCATTCAGTAAGCTTCCTACGTGTGATTCAGTCAGCCGTATGCATATACAGAGGCATAACCTTTGGAGAGTATAAATCGAGTCATTTGATAACTCTATCTTAACGTAGGCCTAACATATTATCCAAACTTCGATATCTCACATAAATCATAGCCTAAGAGAGTGTAGTAAAACTTAGGGTGCAGTTTATGATGCGTCCTACTTTAATTTAACCCTCTGAGCATTATTCGGCGAAACTTCATTATCCGACTCCGCGGTTATTATCGATGTGAAAAATTCGATATTGCCATTATTCGATACTTGTAATCGTTTGAGTTAAGATATGTGTAACACAATCAATCATATGATAGGTTATTTACAATAACACAAATGTATCATAACAATAATCTAACCGTAAACCTTGTCACTTTTATTGACAGTGATGTTTATAGCAACAAAATGAATAGTGTTTGGAAACATTTAAAATGCATATTCCTTTAATACAATAGCAAAATAATACCATTCTGATTCGTATTGGCAGCATTTGTGTGACGCCATTTTAGGTCTAACATAGTCTGCTTCTTCTAACAATAATTAAGATACACAAACTTGGGTAGTTTATTTTGAGTTGTTCTTTGATAATGTTGTAGGTTATGTTAGCTTAAAATTTGTTTTTGTTATTTACTTGTTTGCATTACATTTGTTTTATAGTTAAAAGGTATGTTTAATTATATTTGAACAAAACTAAATCAGGTGATGAAATCGTATTCGTATGGTGTAATTATATTATCGATAAATATTATCGCAATATCGCCATTACCACATCGATAATAACCGCGGAGTCGGTGGATTCGGACGGAGTTTTGCCCATTATTATTTTGCCTTATCGATATCGGGGAATATCCGATTTATATCGTTCCTTAGCACTTGTTGGGTGAAAGGCGAAGCACGATATATCGTTTCTTAGCATTTCTCGGGGGAAAAGTCGAGTAACAATATATCGTTCATAGCACCGAAAGGATAAATATACAGCAACTCCCATTTAGGCCTATAAATCATTTTTTATATCCTTACCATAGTTGTTGATTATGGTAACAGCCATTTGAAATTCGCTGAATAAACAGTTCTGCCGCGAAAATACTTTTAAATAGCCTATTATTATGATTTTAGGCATAAAAGCACAAGTAGTAAAATCGGACACAAAATATTATTAACAATTTCATCCTGTCATTTATTAAAAAACTGGCACTTAAGAATTCTTGGCTAGGCCTATGCTCTTATATTTCCCTTGTCTAGAATAAAATTGTGTGTTAGATTAATTCAGATACCAGGTTGTTACAATTAGTAGTGTGCTGTGTATTGTTTATTCAGGGCCCCGCTTAATCATGCTACTTGACCGTCTTGTCAGCCGAGCCATGTGAAGTCTTGCGTCAACACCTGTGATATCTTCGTGATGCCTTCTGAGGTCTTTCATGGATCTTCACAGGTTTTTGTCAGAAGGTATTTAGCCTTTATGTTTTGTAAAGATATATTTTTTGTACCGCTATAAAGGGTGTTGGTCTCTTTAATGGAAATTATTATGATGTAGTTTTATTGGGAAGATGTTACACCCTTGGAATTTATAATTTTCCAATTGTCATGAAAAATTATTGGTTCAACATATGTTACCACTTTGTAAAATTTGTTTGCTTGCTTAGTTCTGGAGTAAGTCCACACACAGTAGTTTTATATTTGTTAATTTATGCAGTATACCACTGGTCTGCTTCTTTTCTAAAGATTTATACAAATCTGTTAATAAATTATTAACTACAAAAAGATTTTTAGTATGTTTTTTAGTGAAGATTTTTCAGGAAATGTTTGGCTAGAGTGTCATGTTTATGTATTTTGTCAAATGACTCACCGTGTAACACCATGTCCTATAAAGTGTAGTATCAAAAGTTACCCCAGATGAGTCCCTACTTTCAAAAGCCATGTGATTCAAAAGTAATTTAAAAGTACGGTGGTTGTTAGAAGAATTAGGCCTATGTCATTTTGTCCGACCGTTAAACTTAATGTTACAGTCCTCATTTTGTTTTTTGTAGTTTTTGTCACACTCATTGAAATTAAATATTGGAGTGTAGCCTAACTTATACAGTGTAAGTCAAGTAGGGTTGTGCGAATATTCGAACTTCGAATAATTTTGAATAGAATATTGCGATAATTCATTCAATTCGAAATTCCAGGAAATATTTGAAGTTTGAACCGAATAGATTGATTCGTTCGAATAGCTCGCCGGTGACCCGAAAACGCTAATGATGCTCAACGGCTAGTTGTAATTTTTAAAACAAACGTTTGAATGAACAAATCAGCTTATAGTGTAAAGCAGAAATATTATTTAAATGCAATGAATGGATCAACAATTATTAACATGTTTATTGACAAAAACGAACCAGTAACAGTAGTTCTGAGTTTCCAGTGTTGCCACGCGTCGACCAGTAGTGCAATACTCAAAATTATAAAATGATTGCATTTTTTTTTTTTTTTTTTTTTTTTTTTTTGTATAAAGAAGGGTTTACTTAATCTTTGTTATAGTATTGCTATCTTTTGCTAGCTACAACTTTGTATAGTCAATCTACAAATTAACATTGACTAAAAGTTGATACTTCGCGCATGTTGTAATCCGGCGGTGGATAGGGCTATATTGTGAATCAAAACTTTACATACTCTGTGTCAGCCAAGCCAAGTCAGGACGGACTAAAAATTCAAATGACGCTCGCATTTATTTTATCTCATTTGCTGTGTTCTTGACTTATTTTACTTCTCGGCGGTTTGGCAGTAATGTTTAGTTTTTTATTGTTGTAACTAAATTATTGTGGTTGTGTTGTGATTTTAGGAAAAATAAGTTGGCTGCTAAACCTTAAGTAAACCTTTAGTGATTTTATCCACATATCTTGGAAAAAACACTTTATTCTGACCCAATAATGTGGAATACAGTTTGTTTGTGAAATGCTCATATTTTAAATTCTACATACCTTAATTTCATTGTCAATCTCAGTTAAAATAAATGATAAAAGAAATTTCAACATTAGGCTACTATTCGATTCAAAACCAAAAATCACTATTTGCACACCTCTAAAGTCAAGTCATCTAACCTGGCCTCAGATTGCGGAAATAACCCATTTGATCACCGACTTAATTTTCAACCGTTGAAATAGACACGGCTGACACGGATAACTGGTTCCCAAATACAATCGCTAAAATATTTTATTTCAAAAGCCGATTTCCTGACAATTCCGTTTGAGACGCCTTTTGAAATATTGAGATCGTGTACAGTTTGAATTTGTTTCTAATTAATATTGCTCCTCTAATTAAAATTGTTTTTCCTCCTCATAAAGAAGATTAACTTATATAGGTATTCTTTTTTCAGGATTTGGGCGAAGACCTGCGGACTCCACACATCTTCCTTTTATTTCTACTGACTCACAGCAACTGAAGATGAGTGCATCTAATGGCTGAAGAATCATGAAGACTTTGGAATAGTGTTTGGTTTTAGTGTCAAGAAGTTCTGTGCAGTGATTTAGTATGGAATTTTTCCAGTCTAACTCATATTGTGTTAAGTGTAAATTTTATTGGATTAATGAAGGCCTACCAGGATATAAGGTACCATATGTAAGGTATGAAACTTGAAATTCATTAGGCTCATAGGAAATATTGTTAGGCCTATTAAATTAGGGCTTAGAAGTTCAAATCCCATAAAGTTATTGTAAATTTGCCATCCATAGAATAATTTTGGATACACATGTGCAAGTTATTCAAAATGAAAAGTAAGGCAGTAACCTACATTTCGTCGTTGTGCCGCCATTACCGCTTAAGTGACATTTTTTCCCAAATTGAGTTTTGCATAGGCCTATGGTATTTTTGAAGAGACGCATCAGTTGGTACGGTAGAAGTTCACGTTATCACCACAGGAAGTGCTCCAGTCGCGTGAAAGCAATAAGGTCTAAGTGAATAGTTCGCGCAGCACCGCCTATCTGAACAGCACAGATCAGTTTCAGCTTGTATGCAGTCATGCAGCATGAAGTCCTCTGTTTTTAACCTAACTATTCATAACTTACGACATGTAGAGCTTCAATTTTCTTTTAATAAACTGTTTGAGACTAAGAGTTATTAAAGTTGAGTTTAGATTACTGTAATCAGCGCTGTAAATATGAATTTAAATCTCCTGTCCTTTCAGAGGCACTTAGGCGGTATTGCAAGGATCACTTAGGTGATCCTGCCGGTTGCTTACTGTTGCTGCAAATTAGTTTTTCCTTCCTCCTGTAAACTTTGGAATTGGTCAGTTAGGCGGTAATGCTGGCGCAACGACGATTTGTTCCTAAGTGCCAATCATGGTGGAATTCCCCTAACTATTTTTGAGCCGCCACTGACAATCGGCAAAATTAGGCTAATTTTGCAGTCATCTAAATTTTTCAAATTTTCTAATTAAAAAATAATGGGAATTGTAAATTGTAACTAATGATGACAGGGAAACCTATTTTTTCAGGATTTCTTCATGGTCAAATTTTCCCTGATGGCTAAATTGAATTTTTAAATTGTAATTTTCTGGTCAAATTGAATGGGCGAATTTTCCTTAATTTATTTTCTTATAAGATATTACAGTGAACAGTAGCCTACGGTAATTATTTAAAACCGTTTACATTGATTAGTAGGCCTACATATTACCAATTTAATAATGATTGTCTGTAGCCAATGAAATAGTAGTTTTCATCACAGGTCTTGAAAGTGACTTATTGCAGGGAGAGATTTCATTTACGACCGAGGCAAAGCTGAGGGTGGTTGGAAAAGGCTAGGCTATCGAGCCCCGTAATGGCACTTTGGAGACTTAGTATTGAACATTATTTTTCATTACAATATCTAATAACTTTTAAACAACATGAATATTTTTGTTCATTCCACTTAGTACAAGAAAAAAACTGAACTCATAACGCTGAGTTTCCGTGCTTATGTCAAGGTACATACGCACGGAAACAATGTAACAACTGATCAGCCTAATGTAACAGCTGATCGGTCTGCACCCCAAAATCCCATAACGGTTACTTTCCGTGCACCTCAAATGCAAGAAAGTTAATGTTAGATAATTTTGCCGAGCAGAAGTGGGAAAAACTGATTTTCTTAGCTCATTTTATGTTTAGAAAGCGTACTTAGAAAGTGTGTAGAGTAATGAAATATTAGTTTTCATCAATAGGATGGAAAGTGGCTTTTTTTGCGCAATCGTGTTTTACGAGCCAGGCGAAGCCAAAGTCGGAAATAGCGATCAAGCACAGAATAAACACTTCCCGTCCGAGTGATGAACAATGTTTTTCATCATACTGCAAAAATATAAAATGGATAACCAATTTAAAAATAAATTAGGCTTGATTAAAATTCATTATCTGATTACCTTTATTAATTGACTTTCATCTTAATTTAAATATTCCTTATAAACAACTGACTTATACGTAGCATGAAGACATGTCAAAATCTTGCATAAACATTGTAGTATGCAAGTCACATTGGCAAGTTACATTGGCCTTATTTGCCATGGATTAGTATGATTTTTGTGAAAAAAACAACTTTTGAAGTAAGTGCACGGAAAAAATTCACCGATGTTTTTATGGAGCATTTTTAAAAGACTAGGCCTACAGAAAAGGCTAACTTTGTAGACTAAATACAGGCCAGAAAACGGCTGTTTTGCGTGCAGTATGATGAAAAGTATTATTTCATCTTCTAAACTATAATTGTAATAACCAGGAAGAAATTTCTCAAAAATATCCCCAAAAATACCCAAACCCTCTAAGCCAAGGGCCTACCATAAACATAACCCGTATAAAAATGTTTTTTTCAACTAAACTTGTAATTTCTACTAACTGTACTTCAGCCAACTTAGTTATTCTAAATTAATAATTTATACTTATTATTAGTTGTCCATTTAAAAAATAGATCAATTAGGTATAGTAATCTATTTTCCCTGTTAATAAACATTGATTAGCCTACTTTTATTTTCTTTACATTGTAAATTAAACCAATTTTAGTTGGTTTTTCTTAATACCATAGACCCTCTTAACAGCAATACAATAGATCCTCTATTCAACCGGCACTCGGATTAACTGTCTCTGCCTTGGTACAAAGTAGATAGAGATTGATAAAAATTTCCTGAAAATTAAAAATGGTCAGTTTATCAGGCCTTTTCTGATGATTGAGAGTCTTCCGTTCCGATCATAATAACTTTATTTAAATATAACCATATCCAATCAAGTAGGCCTACCGTACCGTAATATTGTAGAACATCACTATTGGGTTTATCGTCATCTATTTTTATAATCAACGAATTAGTTTTGTTTCAGGCCTACAATATAGCCTATAATATAAGTTAATATTTTTATTTCAGTGTAGCCTATAATAGTACCAGTATACATGTTTAGTCTATGAAGTTGCCCGCTTTAATCAGCCTTTTGGGTTATCCGTAGGCCCGGTCTCATAAGGGCTTGTTAAGAGAGGGTCTACTGTATTATTTACATCAAGATAAACCTATCGTTTATTACATGTACCAAAAGTGGCTATTCAACCCTCACTCATTTTCACAACTCGCTTAGCTTAGGTCGTTCAAACTTAAGTTCATATCAAAAAGCATGACTTTGGCCCCATATTATAGTGATCTAGTTTAGTATTTAATGTTGTAAGTTAGGCCTAAGTAAAAAAGAATTGTTCTTTGGTGTGATAATAAATAAAAGATAAAAACAAAAGACCATTAAATAAATGGTTTTATAAAAATTTTTAAGTCTGCAGTTTGATTAGAAAATTGTAACTGTAACTTAGGCTATTACACCTATAATGTTAAACTTGTAATTTTGCCTTTGTAGTTCTAAGACAATGTTTTGTAGAACCAACAGAACTGAAAATGTTGAATGAAACAGATTTTATAGTAAAGTTGCAAAATAAAGACATATATTGTACTTTTACAAGATTTTTCCTTGGCATTTAAGACCTACATTTTTGGCGGTACCGCAATTTATCTGTATTTTGACAAAAAAGATTTTTGTTGTTTTCCAAAAAAAAATTTTGGCAACCAGTTTGCCAAAATTTTTTTAAGTAACTGTACAAAATTCAACCTTGTAAAATCACAAAAAAGATTTTGTACATTTACAAATCTTTTTGTAATAACAAAACAATTTTTCTTGTAAAATTACTAGAAGTATATTTGTAAAAATACAAAAGAAACATTTGTAGTTTTACCAATTTATTTTTTGCCTTTCTACAAATTTAAATTTTGTGATTTTCCAAGAAAAAATTTTGTCTAATTGCGAGAAGTTTTAGTAATTGTACAAATCCTTTTTTGTGTTTTTACAAGGTTAAATGTTGCACAGTTACTTAAAAAAATTTTGGCAACTGGTTGCCAAAAATTTATTTTTTTGTAAACCTACAAAAACTTTTTTACAGTGTATACATTGTTGTTTGCAATTATTATTCACATATATGAATTCTACATAAAATGCCGAAGAGTACCCACATGACATACCTACTTCCAAATCAGTTCATCTAATAGCTTTTCCGACTCTTTTCCCGCATTTTCTGGCTTATTTCAAATCGGATCGAAATAATTTTTAGGCCTACATAGGCCTATTCGTGATTAGCATAACTTCTCCGTTAATTTGAAAACCCATATGACATATTTCCGCAGAAAAACTATATAATTTTTAAAATCAGGGAATAATTTTGGATAGTCAAAAAAATTCAATTTTTGAGAGGGGTCACCTAAACTGCAGAAATACCAACCTTTCAATGGTTTTGATTTCAGTCTGTGATGGATGAAATTCCACTCTTCTAAAGAGTGAAGAAACCACTAATTTTAGGACAGAAATGAAATATTTTCATTTATTCATTTAATGAAATTCAGCCTTTAAATGAACGATTATCAGTCTTTCATTAGATGATTTTCCACTCATTCAATAGATGGCTTGTGTCATAACCACTTTTCAAATGAATGATGTATCACTCATCAATAAATGATTATTCAGTCTTCAATAAAATGATTTTTCACTCTACAATTAATGAAACTCACTCTTTCGTTGAGTGGAAATCATTCTTTCATTGAGTAAAAATCATTCTTTCGTTGAGTGGAAATCACTCTTTCGTTGAGTGGAAATCACTCTTTCGTTGAGTGGAAATCACTCTTTCGTTGAGTGGAAATCATTCTTTCGTTGAGTGGAAATATTCACTCTTTCAAAGAATGACCCCAGTTCACTATTTTAAAGAGTGAATATTCATTCTTTCAGAGTGGCTCGGTTTTCCTACTTTCAAAGAGTTAAAAAGTCACTCTGAAAGAGTGAATTTTCATTCTTTCACTTTTAGTGTGGAGATTAAAAATTTCTCGAAAATTTCTCGTAATTTCGAGACCCGTCCATCCCTAATTCTGTCTATCCATAGTCGGGTATGTTCAGATTTTACAACAAAGAAAATATGCTTTCGACTTCTACAACTCTAAACTAAAACAAAACTAACAGAAAGTCGCGGTCGCGATTATTTTGCGCAAAGAAACTAAACGAGAGAATACGTTCCACTGTTACCAAGTTACAAGATTATCGTAACCGCAGTGAAATTATTGTGCCGTCAAATAACTTTATAATTTTGGAAGATGCATCTTTTATGAAATACGTTATTTAATAGAATCACACAATAATGAGTTAGTAAATACTGTATGGAATTAAATTATGTAACACGATAAAAACAATAATAACTACGTCAGTACATTGGGCAAGGCAAAAAATATCGTATGATACAAGCCAGCCCATGGGTTTCCAAAACAAATCTGATACATTAGCGACTAAAGCGGATGGAATATAAACAACTGGATTCCAACAGTGGCGCGATTGGATGTAGAGTTAACTCGGATGCCAACCGTAACGTGCGCTAGTGAAGTCTTACTAGCGCTCCAAGCCACCGGTATGCCTGTTAATGGTATGGCTGATGGTTTCGGAGGACAAGTGTCATGACTGTCTTCCAAATAACTTCTCGGCGTATTGCGTGATTTGCGTCATCTACTCGTGGAAGTTTTGTGGCAATAATGAAGGTCGGCTTTATTTTCTTGATGATTATAATTGGTTTTAAAAGGCTATAACCTTTCTCTTTCAACATTATATGGGGAAATATTACAAAACCATACGATTTTGTACATTTTAGGTCAGAATCGGTATCGAATACAAAGACCCCAAGTATCGAGTATCGACGATACCCTCGATACCACAGTATTGAGGGTATCGTGGAATCGAGAATTGGAATCGGCCCATCACTACTGTTAATGTCAAAACAGCTCTTAAATTTGCCAAAAATTATTTCAATTAGTTTTATATAAGCATCTTGAAGCAATTAAATGTCAAATTATGATTGTTTATTGTTTATAAAGTTTTTCCAATGTTCGAAAGATTTATCAAACAAATGAATTATTTTATAAATCAGTAGCTATGTTGACTAACTACCACTAACAGTCCGTGCGCTGCAGATGCAGACGTCTCCAGTCCAGTCCAAGTCTTGGAAGTCCAACCGTAGTTTAACAGTTTATGATGGCAAAATAAGTTTGTAGTTGTGAGGATGATAGGAAAAATAAAACACATTGCTTCAAAATAATTTATTTTTCAGTATTAAATTGATAGTAAAATAGGCCTAGCAATTCGTAGATTATTTATACCCTTTTTATCGTTATTCACAAATTATTTCTCGTCTCGAAAAATCTCGATCAAAATAAAATCTCGTCTTGGTGAACGAGATTAAAAATTTCTCGTAATTTCGAGACTTGCCCATCCCTACTTAAAAGAACAGAAAATAATGATAAAAATATTTTTTGTGAGTCACAAATATTTAGATGGAAAATGCAAAGAAATGAGAGAATGAGCTGGTTCACGATCACGCAAATGGGATTCTATTGCTTTATTTTTTGCGGTTAGCAAAAGATACGTGATACGCGTGAACGTCAACTTTCAAAATCTCTTCATTTAGACATCCAAGAGACAATAAAAATGTTCAAATAAGGACCTAACCTAATACCGACACCAGATCAGGATCAGAAACAATAAAAGTAGACAACAATCGTTCCAATCGTGATGCATCATCAAATGCCTTTATAATTTGTCGTCAAACACAATCGTAATCTTCATTAGATTAAATCTTATATTAAGTTATGAAACTATGAATGATGAATTGTCCCGCAGCTAGTAGCGCTCCAAGTCAGTTGTTACCACAACTATTACCAATACACTAGCGATCCAAGCGGGTGGAATAAAAACTAGCGTGTCTAGAGTTGCCGTTATTGCCCAAGCCTTGAAACACTTGTTTCTTTACTGCTAGCGCTCCAAGCGAGAGACTTCAGAATCGACGCTTTGACAACTGCTCAGTTGAATGCGTATAACCTAGGTAGGTTATAAATACATATAACCTAGGTGGGTGGGTGTCGTGACTACTTCCCGTTTAGTTTATGATCAGACTTAATCTGCTTCATTCCTTTGGTCATTGTTTCGTTTTTGACATTACATCACGTCGTCACCATGACAAAAGTTGGAAGTAGCCTGGATAAAATATTTGACTTGATAATTAAATTGGATTTAGGTTGAAATAAAACACAACACAAACTACAGATAACTGTCTCTCAAATAACTAGTGGCGGGAGTTTTGTGACAATTAAGGTCGGAGTTAATATGGTAATAATTGGTTTTAAAAGGCTATGATCTTGCTATTTCAACATTATATAAGGGAAATACCACAAAACCATACGATTTTGAACATATTAGGCCAGAATCAGTATAGAATACAAAGACCCCAAGTATCGAGTATGAACGATTCCTCGATACAGCCGGTATCGAGGGTATCGTGGAATCGAGCTATCAGTAACTTAAATCTTTAGTTGAGCAAAATAGTGAAATCAAACAAAATTTTAAAAAGAAGGTAGCCTTTTTCATCTCATAACAAGTTGCACTGTCAAAAAAATCAGAGGGAAGTATAAAGTGTATTCAACACAAAGAAAATTTTCATTTAAGTCCTGTCCAATTCAAAAGCAAACTGGTTCCACATTTCAAGGAAGCGTGCTAATTTAGTGTCATACGAATGAAGGAGTATGTACTCTTATTTTATATTGTAAATTAAGAAAATAGCTTGGTAATTAATCCTATATTTTAAGCTGAGACTTAGCAGAAAATTGGACAGATGGAAGTTTAGCTTCTATTTGGGTACATTATTATCATCCCAAAAATTTGACATGCCTAGAGCGTCACGTCAGGTTGCCAGCCCCAGTCGCATACCTACCGTTAGTCCATTTACCACACCAGTTTAGGGTGCCCTAGTATATGGTTGGGAACTACTGGAGCTGTAGGCCTACCTATTTTTATTTTTCATGTAGAAAGACATCCAATACTAGCTTCAGAGCAACTCCCTTTTGAGGTTTGTGCTAAGTATTAAAATAAACTGTCAAATAAATTGAAAAGTATAAACGATCCTCAAATTTTTAATCCCTCTTCAAGGCAGTATTAACACAACTGGTATTTTACTCCATCGAGTTCACGCAGCATTGTTTTAAAACATAAGTTACTCTCAAACAAATTTATTATTTCCATAATTACTTAAACTCCACATTCTAAAAATTTTATGGTTTGTTCATATTTTATTTTGTTTAATGCATTTGGACTTATATTGTAAATTTAGATTGTGTCATTGGGATCAACTGTTATTTTGCAAATATGTGTCAAACTTATCAATTTTCAACATCTAAATTGGTGATATTTTGTATGTTAGTATTATTATTTTATCACATTTATATTTTATGGGTAGCTGCATATTTGCTTATTATTGTAGAAGTCTGCGGGTACCCGAGAATTCGGATAACTTCAGGTAATTGCATAAACCCGAAAGGTTGGGCGGGTTGGACACGTTACGGGCTTTATTCGGGCGGGCTGTTATTTTTAGTCGGGATGAGCCTAAAATAACCTAATGCCCGAAATAAATCGGAGTGTTGGTACCCGACATGATACTGAAAGCAAAACCAGGTGTTTTAACAATTTTTTGGCCAAAGTTTTTGAATCAAAACGTTTACAGAATATTATGGCGTGACGAATAAAGATCGGGGTAGTTGGTCGGCAAAGAAAACTCTCTGTCTGACTAGGCATTGTCGCACCCGCTGTTTTATTCTTTGATTCAAAGTGTAACAATATTTACAATATTCCAAGTGTCCAGTGTGGTTTTAAATGCCTGACAATAAAATCAGTATTTTCCCTGTTTTCCAAAGTGTTAAACGCCCCAGATCATTTCCATCTACAACATCCCCTGAGGACCGACGTAGCTTGGGAATCAACGCCATGGGGAAAGAGGAGGAAAAGGTTGGTGACCTTACAAAAGGACAGCTAAGATGTGCTTTGAGAGATGTAATGTCTGAGTTACTAGATACAAAACTTAGTACCTTAGCAACGGAAAGTGACTTGATTAACCTAACTCAAGAAGTTCAAGAATTTTGTTGACAAATAATACCAACCCAACCCAAAGTTTTATTCAATTTACAATAGCCAATCCCAGCCAGAGTTTTTTTAACTTACATACCGAAACCCAACCCGACCTGAGTTTTTATTCAACTTAAAATATCTGAACCAACCCAGCCCAATTTTGTATTCAACTTAAAATATTCAAAACTGACCCGAAAATTGATGGTGATCTAACCGACCTGAGAATGTACCGGCTTGAAAAATCAGTACCTGCAGACCTCTATATTATTGTATGACTTCATTTGTACTTTCTTTTATTCGATGACGTTTCTCTATTATTTATTTTATTTTATGGCCAGCATTGGACCACTTAAGTCAATATAATGGTCAGGTTCTTCTTAAATTCTGTCTCTTCTTCTTGTCCGCCCAATACTTCTTCATTCTTTCCGACCTTTGTTTTCTTTCTTCTTCCGAAACCACTCTTCCTTGTCTCTGATTGTTTGCTCCTATTGGCAGGATGATATTTTTGTCTTTGAGTACTGCGAGCGCCTCTGACTTATTTTCCAAATCTTCTAATGATATTTGCAATCTTCTCATGTCCTCCTTAATCTCTGTAATCCACCTAAAGTCACTCTTGCTATTCCACAACTTTTCAATTATTTTCTTACTTATCCTATTTTCCGGTGTCCTCAAAAGATGTCCAATGAATGAAATTCTTTTCTTTTTAATTATACTTGTCAATGGCTCTATTTCCTCATATACAGTTTTATTTGAGGCCAGTCTCCAAACTCCATCTTTTTGATATTTTTTGTTTATACATGTTCTGATGATTCTTCTTTCTATTTTCAGTATTTTATCTATTGCTAGAGTGTTGGTTGTTTTAAATATAGTTTCACTTGCGTATGTTATTTGTGGAAGTATGACTGCTTTGTAATGTTTCAATTTTGTTGCTATTGATAGACATTTTTTGTTGTATGTGTTTTTAGTAATATGTTGCATTCTAATCAATTTATTAATTCTATTTTGCCATGATGGATTTTCTTTAAGATTGTATGTTATAACTTCACCTAAGTACTTAAAATTTTCTACAATTTTGATGCAATGTTCTCCAATTTTGATTTTGTTAGCCAATGGAGGTTTTGTTAACATTATTTCTGTTTTCTCAAAATAAATTTTTAGGCCTATGCTCTGGGCTATTTCCTGAAGTGATTTTATTTGTTGCTTGGTTTCTTGGATGTTATTAGCTAGAAGAGCCAGATCGTCAGCAAATCCTAAACAGTTTAACTTTATGTCATCTTTTTTTGTTCCAACAATAATATTTTTTGGGTTTGTTTTAAGCCATTCTCTCATAATGTATTCAAGTGCACAGTTAAAAACAAGTGGTGAAAGGCCGTCTCCCTGTCTTAAACCAGTTTTGACCAGGAAAGGTTCTGATATTTCTCCTCTAAATTTAATTTTATTGAAGGTATTTGTCAAGGTAAGTTCTATAAGTTTTATTAATTTTGGGTGGAGTCCGAAATGTCTGAGAATCTTTAATAATGATGGTCTGTGGATGGAATCGTAAGCTTTCTTAAAATCTACAAATGTTATTGAAAGAGGTTTGTTTCGTTTTCTGTAGTAATCCATAATCAATTTCAGCGTAATTATTTGTTCTGCACAGCTCCTCCAAGGTCTGAAGCCTCCTTGGTATTCTCCTAGTTCATTATCAAGTTGTTGCTTAATCCTATTGTATAATATTTTTGAAAAAATCTTATATGTGCAATCCAAAAGTGAAATTCCTCTATAGTTATCCGGGTTGCTCTTATCTCCTTTCTTGTGAAGTGGATTGATTATGGCTGTGGTCCAATTTTCTGGGAATTTCTCGGTTATCCAAATTTTTTGTAAGATCATATGTAGAGATGTTTTTGTTGATTTGCCAGTATATTTCCACATTTCTGCATAAATTTGATCTTCACCAGATGCTTTATAATTTTTCATATCTTTTAGTGCTAATTCTACTTCTTGTACTGTAGGTGGGTTTAAATATTCTGGTTTTGTCTTTATGGGAGTGTTTGTATTTATTGTTAGAAGATTTTTAGGTTCGTCACAGTTTAGTAATTTATTAAACGCTTCTGCCATAATTTCTGCATTTTCCTTGTTATTATGGGTGATTTTTCCATCTTTATTTTTCAATAGCAATGTAGGAGGGGTGTAAGAACTTAACTGTTTATCGAATGATTTGAAATAATCTCTGGAATTTGTTTTGAAGTAGTTTTCTTCTATTGATTTCAAAAGATTCTTCTGATATTGTCGTTTTACTTTCCGGATAATTTGGGAGCATTTCTTCCTAATATTTTTGAGATTCGTGGCATTTTCTTCTGACTTGTGATTTTGAAATCTTACCCAGGCTTTATGTCTTTCTTCAAGGGCTTCATCACATTCTGTGGTCCACCAAGCATGTTTTTTACGTCGATTTATTGGGGCTACTTCTTCAGCATGTTGTTTTAAGATTGGTTTTAATTCTTCTAAATTATCCGTTAACTTTATATTTTGTGTCATCTTCTTATATTGTTCATTTTTTATTAATTTACGTGGGTCATATTTTCTTTTATTCTCATTTACATTTTTTATCTTTTTTCTTAATGGGGTGAATTTAATTTTAATTTTCACTAGATAATGATCTGAGCCTGTATCAACTCCTCTTAACACCTTAACATTTTGAATTTCTTTATGAAAGGATTTGTCCATGCATACATGGTCCAGCTGCCATTCTCCTTTGGTCCAATTAGGATGTTTCCATGTTTTTAATTTACTAGGTTTTCTTTTAAAATATGTAGACTTATTGATAAGTCCATGAGTTCTGCAGATTTCAACTAGTCTCTGTCCATTTCTTTTGGTTTGTTTCTGTGGAGCATATTTTCCAATAACATCCCTGTATTTCTTTTCTTTTCCCAACTGTGCGTTGAAATCTCCAATTAAAATCTTAACGTGTTTCTTGTTAATTTGGTTTACTGTCTGATCCAAAAGATCCCAGAAATCTTCTACTTCTTCCATCGTTTTTGTATGAAAGTTTTTCTCATTTGTAGGGGCATGAGCATTAATAATAGTGTAAATTTTATTTGTTGTTTTTAAATTTAAGGTTGCAATCCGTGGTGAAACAGCATTAAAATCAACTATTGAATCTATTACTTTCAAACTTACTATGAATCCCGTTCCAAATTGGGGGCACTGTTTAATTACTTTATTTCCTGGTTTTCCATTGTAAATCCTATATCCTTGAGATTCAAATGGGTCTTCTGTTGTGTTCCTCATTTCTTGAAGTCCTGCTATAATGATCTTTTGTTTGTCTAATTCATTTGTGAAGTTCTTGAGCTTACCAGTCTTTAGTAGAGAGTTTATGTTATGTGTCGCAATGTAGTTTACTTGTTTATGTTTTACTTTGTTTGTATGTTTTGTGCTATAGTCAAGTGGTTTCAAGTACTTTGTTTCATGTGAGCCTTTTAGTTGGCTACCCACCGAATCCGATGTAGCCTTCTCCTTCCCCAAGGGGTTGGACGGTGGAAATTTTCTTCTAAAAGACCTTTCCATGATTGACTGTCAGAAGTTAAAACTTCGGGTGAAGCAAGCTTCGTTTCTCTACTATGTAATTTTATTTTCATGAAAATGAAGATATTTTTTTACCTGAGAGCACGGCACCAGTCACGCATATCACAGATTTGAGTAATGGTGGGGTCGCCGTCCGTTGAACTTGATCCTGTTGACCAAGTTGCAGATCTTCAACGCCGGCCCAAGCTTGAGGTTCATGTATTTCATCATCATGTCTGAGTTTAGCAGCAACAATGCTTTACCGTCAATTTCCTGCAGAAAAAGAGAGTATTCCATAAGTGACAGACGTAATTTAAAATTGCAAAATAAAACTAAGGGCTAATTTGAGTAAAAAAGTTTGTTTCATGGGGAAATTAAAAGTGAGAAACATTGAATATTAACTTCTTAAAAACATAAATTAATAATAATAATAATAATAATAATAATAATCTTTATTTGTCACAAGAATGTTCATACACATCATTGACAAAGTCATCATTATAATAAGAGTCACAAAATAAAGTCATTATAGGTAATATAAGAATTAAAAACTCTAGTTTTGTAAGTCAAGTTAAGTAAAATAAAAATAGATAACTAGGTAAATAAGTGGATTCAAAATTAAAAATCCATATATTTAACTTTGAAAAAGTCTTCAAGCTTATAAAAAGGATTCTTCAATAACCATGAGTAAAATTTGTTTTTAAAAGATTTAAAAGAATACTGACTTATTTTTCTCTCTAGGAAGTTGTAAATTTTTAGTGATAATACGATATGGCTTTTTTGTGTTTTAGTCAGGCGAGAGTAGTTAATAACAGTATTTGTTTTGTTACGAACATTATAGTCATGAAAAGAATGTATGAAGTTTAAAAATTGTGAATTTTTTATTATATAAATTACTAGGTCAAAAATGTATAAATTAATAATGGTTTGGAATTGTAGTTCAATAAAAAGTGGTTTACAGTGCTCTTTGGGATCACATTTTTTTAGCGTTCTTACAGCCTTTTTCTGAATTTTCAGAATTTCCTCAATTCGAGCACAATTTCCATAAAAAATCAAACCATATCTGAAAATAGATTGGAAATAAGCAAAATATGCTGTCCTTAAATACTCTTTTGAGATTGAGTGAGTGAGCCGATTTAGGAGAAAAATAACCCGTGATAGCCTTTTATTCAAATAATCAATATGCGAATTCCAGGTCAGATTATGATCAATGTTCATACCCAAAAATTTGACTGTATCAACAGACTCAGCTTTAAGGGAGCTTGACTTTTGTCTGAGGTTAAATATTATATTTTTAGTTTTTTCTTTATTAAGTAAAAATCCGTTAGAGCTAAACCAATTTGTAGCAGTTGCTATTGCATCATCAGCCAGATTCTGAAGATTAATTAAGTCTGTACTAAAATTGAAAAAAGTTGTGTCATCAGCATAGAGAATAGTTTTTGATTTGATCCGTATTTGATCCGTAGTGATTTGAAAATTAATGATTTATTCCATTAATTTTACAGTTCAGAATATACACATAAACAGAACAATGTTACTTTAGAATGAAATAATAATAAACTAAGACAAAGTAAAAAAAAAATAAAATAATAAATAAAATAAAAAAAAACCACATTAATAGAATTGACAAATAAAACAAAAGGCCAATGGAATTTAGCAGACATAGGCGCTCTGGTATTGTTGCTTTGAAAACTATTTTTACTTTTAAATTGAAATTTATTGAAAAATTCTGAAATTAACGGCAAGAAAGGAATTTATATTCATATAGTATTCTGCCAATCAATTAGAATATGTACGGTACTACATATTACAGTTGAAAGGCCTTTTGATTCCTCTAGATAAATTACCCTGGTAGCAGTAATTGATTTCAGAATATTAGGAGTGTCTGGAAAGCAGCTTGATTTACATTATTGATATGCTAATTCCCAAAAAATACATGTTTAGGCCCATACACTCCTTTTTACATTGTAGCTTTAACTGCCTTTTTTTACATTCCTCGCTTAACAGCATTCATGATCTTTTGAGAAGATTCTAAATTCTAAGCAATATAAAATCTACAGTAGACCATATCCTAATCTAAACTCCAATCCAAATATAATCAATCATAATTTTTGGGTTATACAGTAGAAGCCCTCTAGTCCGGCCTCGGATGGTTCGGCCGCCAGATAATCTGGCCGCGGTCTTCCGGAAATAAAATGTTCAGCCGCGGGCATTTCCCATGGCCAAAATAGACAAAAGTCAACCTGTTCCATGTTATATCACTAAAATAACTTTGTAGTCTGATGTTAAAACATTCTGTTCGTGTTCTATTTATATATCCGGACCGATGTAACAAGGAAGTTAGGTAACTAGAAGGATTTAGTCGCTATTACGGTCCCATTTATACATAGTGCCTTCGTGACAGAACGCCAGTGTCCTTCAAATGCAGTTTCATCGCTTGTCCGTTGTCCGATCGTCATTTCGGCGCTGTTAGGCGTACAATAACTGAGCGAGCAAATCATGATTGTTACAAAGTCT
Organism: Neoaliturus tenellus; assembly: GCA_030545055.2. Lineage (NCBI taxonomy): Eukaryota > Metazoa > Arthropoda > Insecta > Hemiptera > Cicadellidae > Neoaliturus > Neoaliturus tenellus. Next base: position 259,457,941 of record CM061532.1, read on the forward strand.
ATATAACTTACTATTGATTGGACAAGTATGAGATCCTTCATTATTAAATACACCCCAATAGTTTATTGTAGGAAAACATATATAATTAAGGTCTCTGTCTAACCAGTTTAATAAACAGCCGGTAATCCGGCCATTTTGAAATCCGGCCGGTGGTCCAGTCCCGAAATGGTCGGAATTGAGGGCTTTTACTGTAATTCCACAAGCCAAAAGGTAATTTAATTTTTGCCCTTTTTAAAAACCTTTCCTAAAATCAACTAGGTTTTACTTCCCAGCATTGACGTATCGCCACAGGCACCACCAGGTTGTGTTGGATTTTACACATTCAACCGGCAACACACAACTAGACTCACGTGTCGCCTGAAGAGGTCCGCGTGCACAGCCAAGGCGGGGTCCGTGTGGGAGATATGCGCGATGACGTCTTCGATCGACCACTCGCTGGGGTCGGCCGGCAACTTGGGAGGGCCTTCCGACTGGGTCGTGGACGTCGCTACTTCTTGTTCTGCAATATACAAGGATAAGGACGGTTGAATTGTGATTTTTATGTCAATTAAACATATGTGACGGGCCAGAAAACTCTTGGACCGTTAAAATACTATTAATCTATGAGGCATCTACACACACCCTATTATAAGACTTTTTACCGTCACTAAATTTAATTTGTTTATTAATAATAAAATATAGGGTCGGGTATGTTGAAATTGCTTTGGCCTCAAATGGAACAGCGGACTATGTTTCCAGGAAATGATTCCGTCAGCTAGACTCAACACATGCCTTGGCCATTGTCCCAGATATGCAGCAACCTTGAATGCGCTGACAGGGGTCACTCCATGGCCTGGAAAACCAGGTCAACTGTGCAATAGGTGCCCGTAATGTTGATTCTAGCCGCTAGGGGCAGCACCGGACGGTGAGCATGTGAGCAGCTTCCTCCTCCCTGGGGGGAGAGGTGATGGACAGAAGAGCAGCTGTCTATAGTCAGTCCGCGAGTAATTTCGAATTAATTAACATATCAACCACCCGGGGCTTTGGCCCCGGGACGGGTTAAAGCTCGGTCGTATCACCTTCCCCAGTTTAAGTAATTTAATTCTAACTTGTAATTTATTTCTTCGGACTCTGTTGCTGTCGTGAATAATTGTAATGTTAGACCTATGTGGTAACTCTTGTCTTTTACTTTTGTAATGTAAACCGCTGCCATCGTTATTGCCGTTGTAATAAATTATTTGTGCTTAGTTTCGTGTTGTTTTTGGCCACCCTGTCACACATATTCAGCACTATTTTGAGAATGAGAATGTTTTATTGTCGTTTTACAATAATGCATTGACAAAGTCAAGAGCTATATCTAATAGTGTAAGATAACGTCAAATAAAAGGCTTATTGTTCATCAGTATACAAGATAAAACTAAAGTAAGGCTACAATAAAACTAAAAACAGATTTGTCTTTCAGGTAGGTCTAAAAATTACATACATAAAATGGGTTCTATAGAAGCCAATCATAAAACCTTTTTAGAAAAATGTTCTCAGAATATTTGTTTGACGAATGAATGAATGAATGAAATTTATTGCTTCCTTTGTTACAATGGTACAATTTTATTTTTACATTACACATTACAATATTAAGCCTATAATATAAGAGCTTACTTAATAATTTCACAATATTTTGTATCAAGGAACATATTGAATGCAAGTAACTAACTTGAAATTAACAAGTGAATTAATTTAAATTAATTAACTTGTTAAAAATCTGTTGAGAAGTAACCATATGACTTGTTGTATTTGAGTTAGCCTACAGTGCTCTATTGCAATTTTATTTTTGTTTCTAGTATTTTAACTATGTACCTCACAACTGAGGATTATAGATTGAAGATTTTCAAAGATAAAAGAAACGGAATAAAAAATATAGAGGTTTATTACTGTCATAATTTTTAATTGAATAAATAAAGGTTTGCAATGTTTTAAAGATAAATTGCAGGTCCAACATTTGATATTACCCTAATTGCTTTCTTTTGAGGAATAAGGATATCTTTAATGTTACTACTATTACCTCAAATTACAAGTCCCTATTTAATAATTGACTGAAACAAAAAAAAATATACGGATCTTACATAATCGTCAGAAACACAATGCACTATAGGTCTGAGTAAGAAAATCATAATACACAGCCTTTTTTATATGCATTCAATATGTGAGTTCCACGTTAAGTTTCCATCAATGTAGATTCCTAAAAATTTAACTGTTGTAAAAAAAATTTGTGGCAATGGGAATACAAAAAATAGCTGAATATGTCATAGCAACATAGAGAAGGTTTGAAAACATGATCGAATCATAGAAAAACGGTGATAATAGTGCAAATAACAAACAAAATAACAACAAGTGGGACTCCACCGGTTTTGAAGTAAAAGTTTCTATTTTTGGATAAAAGTGTTTGGAACAGATGTATTTTCGAAACAGCGTTCATCGGAACAGCGGGGCTCCGCTGTATATAATTTGGTTTAGTTTAGAGTTGAATTGGAAATCAAAAATCGCTGTAGGATGTTTCACTGTTAGTGTAAAAATTTTGTTTTACAAATTTACAAAAAATTTGAACCTTAGTTGCATGTGAAAAAAAGTTAATTTTTTTCAAAATTTTGCACCAATTGTTCATGGCCTTAATTGTTATCTGCTATCCCATATCAGACAGGACACGAGAAAAGAGGATTTAAAGCATTCTGAAACAGTGCGACAACTATATATCAGGGGCCTTACCGACAGGTTTGCGGGGCAACTTGGGGGGTGTGGGTGTGGAGGTGGTGGGCTGGTTCTGGGCTCCTGCCACTCCTAAGCTGTCCGAAGAACTCTCCGCAGAACACCTGCGCTTGGTCGCACCTTCACCTGACTCTGTAATGGAAACAACAATTCTGTAATTGTAGGAGTGATATCAATCAATCAATCATATTTATTATTCATATTCATTAAAAACAGTACAGTCGACAGAAAATAAATCTAAATACATGGATCAGTTACTACTATTACCTCAAATTACAAGTCCCTATTTAATAATTGACTGAAACAAAAAAAATATACGGATCTTACATAATCGTCAGGAACACAATGCACTATACGTCTGAGTAAGAAAATCATAATACACAGCCTTTTTTATATGCATTCAATATGTGAGTTCCACGTTAAGTTTCCATCAATGTAGATTCCTAAAAATTTAACTGTTGTAAAAAAAATTTTGTGGCAATGGGAATATATATTGTTGGTCAGCTCAAAGAATTCACTGAGGGTGTAGAAAGAATGCTCTTGGAACCAGAGCTTCAACTGTCCAAACTGTAGTCTGTCAATCTTCTTCAGCTCTTCAGAAAGGCGGAATAGCCTACCAGCTATGGAACGCTCTGTTCCATAGCTTTTATTCCGCACATAGTGGCTTTTTTCTGAAGAAGTGAGGTGATATATTGACTGATATAAAATGAAATATTGACACCATTACTGTACTCTATGTATATGTAAAGAAAATTTTGTCTTTGATATTCAAATAAAAAAGGAGAAATTAACGATTATGTACACCTGTTTAAGGACATCATAGAAATCAATATAGACAAGTAAAACAGTTTAACATATTGAGCAAGCTACTTCATTTTAACCAGCAGTTTTATAACTAAGTGTTGTTTTGACCAGTTCTTTTCACCAAAACGGGTGACTCGTACTTTATTCATATACAATTAAAATTAGGTCAGTTCAATTTTTTCCATTAATCTTTCAAGGAGTACAGCAAACCACAATTCAGAATTGTTCTAAGTTAATTTGCGGATCGCAATGATTGAATTTGGGCTACAGAGTAATGATTAACAATTTTAAGAGCACTGTAAGAAAGTGTTCAGACTGTCAGTGTAACCCCTGCCAAATCGTAAACCCTCCGCAATCTCGTTCCCAAGATGGTTTAGTGCGCCCAACACAATTTACCCCCTCACACAGACCACTCACCCCGCTTGACGACGTTGTATTTGGCGCACTTTGCACACGGCGAGCCGAGCGACTGGGCCGAGTAGAGCTGCTCGCAGCACATGAGCTCCTCAAACAGGATCTCGAGGAAGCCGTTCAGCTGGTCCTGCTTATCAATCACCGGCAGCCGCACGGTCACCGTCTTGCCCTCGAAGGAAGCTGGCGCAAAGCAGACTCGATTAGGATGAAGCTCACGACCAACATATACAACAATAAATTCATGTTTTCTGATGAAGTGGGAGAAGTCAAGAAGGTATGTCTTGGATAACAAATAGCCAGGCACATCTCAATATCTCAATGAATATCAAATTAGTGAAAATCATATTAATCATAGGGAAAGACTGGTTAGTTGATGTTAACCCCGCATCATTTACGGCCGGTCATCAGTTTGATTTTACTGATGCGGTTGCAACAATTTTGTTAAAAGCAGGGGCGGCTCGGAGCGGTTCTGGCTGGCTCAGGGCAACCATTGTAACCTGCTTCTTGTTAAACTGTTCTTTATCACCCGGATAGAATCAGCTTACCCTACATTTTCTGTTAAACAGGTATTTAAAAAATTTATCTTTATCAAAATGTTTATTTATATTTGTTACTAATCTATTAATTTTTAAAACTACCTACCATGTAATATAAAAATTGATTTATTTTTCTAAAACTTATTATTTACTCTAACTATTTTTACCAAATAAAATAATATTTTTGATTTTTACTACAATTCGTTATATTTAAAATCATTAAAAATTGTCCATTTGCCTTGTTATTAATAATTTTATCTAATGCGCAATTGTAATTGTAGAGTAGATGAAAAAAGATTCATTAAGACAAACAAGTTCTATTGCTAAAAACAAATTTTATATAATCGAATCCTAAACTGTCCTGGATGAGATGTGAAGAACATCAGATAACATTATGAAATTCTTAAAAGATAGGAACAAGAGTTCTCTAAAGTTACAAATCACCTAGTAAACTGATTTAAGCTTTTTTCCCGTGTTAATTGTGCAAGCCTAAACATGTACCAGTAAGCTTTACTGCTGCATCTGCCACTTTTCCGCCTTAGTTACATTGTGCATCAGTTGCGCCACTCAAACTGATGCAAAGTAACAGATGTGGTCACATTTTTCCATCTCTAACTAATCTGTAATTCACCATTGAAATCCCACATTTGACAATCTCTGTTTGAAAGCACATTATAAACGTGTAAGTTATAACTATGAATTATTGGAATCACCACTCACCGGTGACCACCACCTCGCTGTCGCCTTGCCGCAGCATGCCGAAGATCTGCTTCTGATCGGTAGCGCAGTCCACGAGTGACTGTACACTCTCCCGTAGCACTCGAGGCACGATGTCAGGGCCAAACTGGGCTGGCAGCCGCGCCACCTTGGCTGGGTCCAGGTATGGGCCGCCCCAGCAGCCATGGTTGACGTAGAGATTGGCTGCAAACAACAGGATGTTTAGATGGCACAATCCACGACTGACTCTCCCACAGAACCCGGGGCATGAGGTATGGGCCAAACTGGGCTGACACTAACTCAGATCCAATTATTATTTTTATTTTTAAAAAAATAACCAATTTCATCAGCACTTGTTATATCCCTCGTAAAAGTATTCAAACTTACTGAGACGACATTCTCCTTAACTCTTTAGCTCGAGTAGGTCAGCTCTAAAGATATACCAAGAAATAATGTGAATAGTCTTAGGCGATTTTAGGTCTACATAACTGCAAAGCTATTTCCCAAAAATGAGTTGAGATATAAAATTTAAAATTTTTAATTAGTCTCGTCACCCTTCTTGATGCACTAAATGTGAAGCATGGTCTGGATCCGTAAGGGTACAAGCACACAGAACGCGGCATAGCGCGGCGGGTCATGACGCTTTAAAAATTAAGGAATAGTTTTTAATGGAATGAACAAACGGAGAGCGGCGTACCAAGTTTTTACTTGAAACAGATGAGTTTGATTTTGTGGAGTATCAACACGTGATTTTATTAGTAGAGGTATGAATGGCGGGTGTCTAAACTAAATACTTTTTAGAGCTGCACTGTGGCTGGCAAAGCATAAATCGTATACTTTTAACGAGGAGTGTCTGCAGCCATGTATTTACCGTTAACTCACAGGTAGATTTTGATTAAAATTTGGATTTAGTATTTTGCACCAAAATAAGTTTAGAAAAAAACCTCTAACCCAGAAAAATGGTTTCTAGTAAAAAAATAATAAATTTTCCAAAAAATTGGTAAAATTTATTTAATAACTGCCACAACACTTCAAAGGTTAAAATATAAATTTCCAACCAAACATGCTATTTTGACTTAAATGTTTTTTGGCTAAAACCACTAAGTCAGGGGTAAGTAAAACCACTGGCTCTGCTGATTTTAAAATCATTTTTTGGCGATATTATACAATATTATTACAATGGGAATATGGGTTTATCGCTAAAGAACACAAGTAAATTATATTAACAAATTATTTTTGTACACTTCGACTGTCCTGAGGGAACATATTTCAGTTCCCGCAACTTCGTGTTTAAAGTTTATTTGTATTTTAAAGTGAAATAGCAATGGTAAATAAAACAGATTAATAATCTTGGCCACTGACGGAGTAGGAGTGTGTTGCTCCGCGTTCTGTGTGTCTGGGTTGACGCTTGTAGGCGCGATAGCCGTGCCGTGCTGTGCCGCTCTAAATTCTGTGTGTTTGTACCTTAACCCTGAGGGACATCAAGCATGTTGATTCACAAATGTCATTCCCATTCCCCGCTCCAAGCACCCCCGACACTGACCTGTGGCGGGGCTCTTCTGCGTGGTGGAGGACACCGTCTCGCTGGGGCTGCCGACGGCGCTGTGCGGGGGCTGTGGCAGGGGTGAGCCGTCACCGATGCCAGGCGTCGGGGGGATGCTGCACACTCGTGTCTTGAACCTGCTGGCCCCGGTAGCGACTGGCACACACACACAGCGATGATGAATGTGGTGAAGTTGTAAGTTAAAAGGACCAAATGAGAGCACGATGATCAGGACAGCAAATTTAACTAAAATATTCTATGAGAAAACATTACATTTTTGATTGTTTATTTAGTGTGTTCAAACTATTTTATAGCAGTTGGTGTTCACATACTTGCTGCTACATGTTAGTGCACTTTGGTGGTTTCAAATGTTTTATTGTTTCTAAGTTTTATTTTGTATTAAACAAAAAGTTGTGATAAAAAAACAAGGTATGTTTTAATGTTAAATTCTTCTTAAAATGAAAGCTTAGGCTTTCCAAACCTTGCTCGTCCAATTGGATAAAGACCAATCAAGCAGTAGACAAAGTATTGTAACCTATTTATTAACTATCCTAAAAGCTTTGGCAAGGTGTCACAAACTTCATAAATGAAATTCCCGACCAAAAATCCGGCCTTACTACTTGCACCCCACCAATAGTTTGGCAATGTTTGTGTCTTAAGCGTATTTTAAGATAATTTTGACCAATACTAATTGTAATTAATTATGTAAATTGTTGCACACATTTTTCATTCTTTGTTAGAGTCAAAACCGACAACCTTATATTTATAAAAGACAGACTTTCACGATTTAAAAAAGAAATTCCCGGCTAATTCCTGGTTAGCTGAACTCCTGGCTTATTCCCGGTTTTCACGGTTTCCCGATTGAGTGACCCACCCTGTTAGTTTACTAACTTAACCACTGTTGTTAAGTAGTACTCACTCTTCTGTCCCGGAGGTTGAAGGGGATGGCCACTCTTGGCGCACCACCCGACCGGGAAGATGTCCCTGGAGTCGTACCGACACCAATAGTCGAAGGCCCCCCTCCACCCATCAAACGTCACATGGATCATGTCTCCTTTCTCGGCACCTGCGCATGTTTGTGACAAATCATGGGTTTGATCATACTTCAATATAAAGGAAGAGTTGAGTTGAAGGTTAATATGAAGGTTAAGCTGGATAGGACATGTAGATGTAGGCCTAGTAAGAACACAAAATGGGAACAGATTGCTTGAATTATGGAGAGCCACACCAAGAGGAAAGCGTCCGTTGGGTAGGCCAAAATTAAGATTGGACTGACCAAGTGATGAAAGACATCAGGACCGTGGGTGCAAACATAAATCTTGCTGAAGCAGAGCAAAATGGAAGACTCTGGTCTACGAGGCTAAAAATCAACTGAGATTTGTGGAGCCACGGTAAGTAAGTAAGTAGTAAGTAATGAGGCATACTGTGTAGTCCATTAAAAAGCAATTAAAAATTCCTTATCAAACCAAGGCCAGGTAACTAATTAGGTTAGTATAGATAAAATGAAGAAGCATCCAGGCCGAACAATCAGAAAATAATAACTTATTGTACTATTTTACTAGTGTTTATTAACAGAGTCAAAGAGCAATTTGAGCATGCGTGCAATAAATCTTTATAGTGTCCAATAAAACCTACAATAAACTAATTTAAATTGTTGAGATATAGAAAACCCAATCTTGAAAACAATCTATCCTCTGAACTGTTCAAGTATGTCTATTTTAAGCCAACATATTTTCTTAAAAACGTAAAATAGGGGCCCTAAATTTAATCCACTAATTAAGCAAATCATGTTTCTTACCAGGAATAAAATGATGAAACACTCAAATATATTTAACATTTTGCAATTAATTTAAACATTAAAAAGTACAAAAATGAATTTGTTATTTCTATCAGATGCGATTAATTTGACAACAAATAAAATTTCCAAATTCTACAGGGTGTCTACTGCCAAAAAGATACAAAAATTAGTGACTTTTCGGGGTAAAAAATGTTTAAAATGTGACTTTTCAGTCTCTAAGATAGAAAATTTTGGGGGGAAAGTGTTGATGTCACAAAACTTTTGCTCACAATCGCATTATTTTCTGAATTTATACTAAACAGCTGTGACTTTTCTTGCATTTTAAGAAAAAATAAGTGACTTTTTGGTGACTTCCGTGACCATTAACTCAAATCCGTGACTTTCGGTGATTTTTTGTGACTTCAGGGACCAGTAGTAGACACCCTGTTCTAGGGCTAAAAAGGCTCTCATTCCACTTAAAAACAAACACCCTCATATTATTTAAAATTACTTTAATAGGGATACTAAATTTCAAAAATCAATAGAACATTTACACTAATTTAATTTACTTTTGGCCTAAAATTCATTACAATCAACATGTTTACTGTAAAGCCACTGTAAATAACTAGCTGGGTAGCTGGGTACCTCTCTTTTGAATCCAAAGGTTGAGCCAGTTTGACCCTGAGAAATGATAAAGAACGTTCGAAACTGGACCTAGTTGCCATTTGTCATTGGGCTATTATTTTAGGGTTTGTTGAAATGTTTGTTTCCTATGACAACATTATACAATGTCTCAGGTACAGAAATGCACTGATAAATAAATAAATAAAATAAAAAAGCCCTCCTACAGCATTGGCTAAGCTTACGTATCTTTTACTCACCAACAGTAGCCGCACAGATCAGCTGTGGGTTTTTCTTATCCACTGCCTCCAACTTCATTCCCACCTGGAACATGTTGGATTTGGGGGTTGGTGGCTCCTTCTTGAAGATTTTAGTAGGAGCCATCTCGGCTCCATTCAATGTCTTCAATAGAAACATTGGCCAAGAAGAAGCGTTCATCCTGAAACCTACAGAGAAAACAAAACAAGGTGTAAATGGGGAGCAAGGTTGTAAGGTTAGTAACAATTATGTTTGAAAACGAAACAGTACTTGTTTTTTAACCAGGGAGAACTGACATACTGGTCTAAAGGACCAGGTTGGCTGTTTTTTTTTATCAAAACAATATTCCCGGGTGTCGGCAGTCTTCGCCGGCACTAAACCTCACGCTCCTCTTTCCAGGAACAGAAGACGCATTACTCGTCATTGTCCAACTCGTACAGCCGATGCATTGGACGATTCTTCATCACAAACTGTGAACTCACGCTACTATGGATAGACAGAATATTTGTCGTTAAACATCTGAAAATGGAAATTCAGGCCTAGGCCTACTACTTATTAAACTAATAGCCTAGTGAGTTGCCAAATTTTAGCCATGTCTTAATGTTTCATCATAGTTAATCTATCATCGGCCTATCTTTATCAAGTTAATTTTTTAATTCATATTGTTAATTTGACTGGTGAAAACTGATAGTAGGACTAATAATTTTAATTTTCAAAATATTTTCATTTATTGCTATTTTATTAGTTTTGTATAATCTTATCAATGATAAATCCAGGGTTGTACTAAATTTGCTTAGAGCCTATTTAGATTAGGTTGGATTTAAAAGATTTTCATTCGTGTACGACTTGTATGTGAAGTGATTTTATGTATTTAATATTCGTTTTTATTATAGTCCTTTCAGGTAGTTCCATGTAGAATAAAAATTATAATCGATAAATTTGTCTATGTTTTTCACATTTCAATTTTAACTTAACTTTTTGTTCTTTCAAGATAAATAAAATCAACAGTTTTTTTTATGACGTCTTGGTTCTTTTAACTATAGACCTAATATTGTTGTTTTCCAATCGTTTTTTTTACCAATTCTGTTGTATTTTTTGTGTTTTACAGAGGACAATTCATATTTGGTTTTATAACACAAAAAAATTATTTTGGTAATTATTTCGAAGCATGTGATTTCTCCCCCTCCCCTCCTCTTATATACTAAGGTATAATTGGAGTTGGTATCAAATGCAGAATCGAGAATCGAGATCCAAATTTTAGAATCGGAATCGGAATTGAGAAATTTTGGTATTGGCCTATCACTACTATTTAACAAAGTAACCAAAATTGAGAATATATAGCACCCAAAACAAAACAAGGATTAGGTGAATGTTGGTGTATAACACTGGACTCAGAAATTCAAAGAGCACAATGTTTTATATGCAGAGAATCCCAGTTGAGTGAGGAACATGGATAAAAAGGTCTTATTACATTTATATCTCCATTTTCTTTAGGTCTAATAGCCTGTTGATATCATTAGATTATATTCAAGTATTCTTGAAGCATCCAGAAACATTAATTTACTTTTAACTGCCAACAAAGGCCAATCTTTGTTGGTTTTAGCTTTTGATAATTTTATGTTCATCATTATTTGATTGCACAAAAACTTAATCTTGTTCTAGAGTTTTAGTTAGTTTTGCGAGGTTGTTTTAAGTAAGCCATAATAGTTTCTGAGTGTTTGCACCTGAAGATCTTACTAAATTTCAAACAAAGATAGAATCTCAACACAACTACATACTACCATTTCACATCTTTTATTGTTTCAAACATTTGAGAGAAACTTCTTAACACTTAGAAGAGCTCAGGTTCTCAACCTATAAAAATATCCAGGTCATCTGATTGTAAACCTAAATTACTACAGAATTTTACCAAAAAAAATTCTAAAACAAAGATTTTCACAATGTTCTGACATACCCAGAGGTGGTTGTAGCATTCCACCGTTCTTCTCACAATGACCGATCGGGTGAATCTCGTTGGAATCTACGAGCCGCCAGAAGTCATTTTTATTGTCGCTTCCATCGAGCCGAAGACGCAGCCTGGGCCCCAATACCCCGACCACAGTCGCAATGCAGGTGGAGGTGAGGTTCCGTGGATCCAGGGCTTCAAGCTTCATGCCTATTTTGAATTCATTCACAGGAGGATTTATGTGCTGAAAAAAAGAAAAAAATTGTCAGGCGAACGGCTTTAATATCAACATTTTACAACATTTTAGGAATGAAGACTCAACAATCTGATTGTTAATCTGAAGCTCTAATGATATGAGAAAACAAAATTACCAACATAAAAGCGGACACAACATTGCAATACTTCAGGGTGTCTATTAAGTTTCACATATGAATTTCACCTGATTTATCCAGGCCACTTTTCTGAAAAATCACTGGCCTGAAAAGCGGCCTCACAACTTGTATCATGGTTGAATGATTTAAAATTAAAAATACTGAAAAATTCTCATATTTTTGTTGAAAAACAAAAATCTTAGATCCTCAATTTTTCTTAACTATAAACGTTCCATACTTCAGTCATAAAATTTTTTACCTCAATTTTTCTTAACTATAAACATTCAATACTTCAGTCATAAAATTTTTTAAACACCTATGTTGGTAAAAAACATTCCCTAATATGAAGATACAATTTTAAAGCTGCACCAACTCTGGTTTTAAATAACATCTCTGAATAGAAAAAACCATATTTCGTGCATAAAATAAAAACACTTTGGGATACCTACATTCCCACATATGGAGAAGAGACAAAGATTTTTGCTTTAAAATTGACTCATTATTTGCAATACAAACAATGTCCTCTTCATAAATGTCAATAGGTAATTACTGGAGCCCTGGACTACATGATTGCTCTCAATGGAACAACAGAGGCAAGGAAAAAGTGTTAAAAATCTCAGTAACATTATAGGTCTATGGTAAAACTGGTTTGAGCAAAAAGAAAATGCAGGACACTCCCGCTTATCAACCATGATTCTTAACCAGAATATGCTGATAATCGAATTTGCTGTTAACATATACTGTACTAAAAATAACCTGAAGATAGGCCTATTTTAAAACTATCCCGAGATAAAAAAGACATGACGAAATGAAAAAGATCTTAAATGAAAAGGTCTCTAATTGAAAAAAAAACTATTTTTAAATGAGAAAAAACAACTACAAACAAAAATCAATTATTAAATGAGAAAACTTGATAAAATATTAAATTGGGGCTTCGCCACCAACGATCTGTGAGATGATCCGCTTGCCAGCAATGGGAGTCTACTGAATATTCATCTTATCCTTGTCTCGATAAAAGGCAAAAATACAAAATACTTTTAACCATTAAGTAGATCTTCCAGAAAAATAAATTTGCTATTTTTGACTCAAAGTAATAAAAGATTTTTGTATTGCCTAAAAAGCTGAATTTTTTGGTACCCTAACATTAAGCCCTTTAAGTACTAGTAGGCCTATTATTTATTGACAGACCTGTTTGAAGTAGTCAGTAGGGGCAGCCGGACTGTTGGTCTCCTTCAGGTAGGACTCCCAGTTGAAGGTGAAGGTGGCCGGGGCTTGCGTCGGCTGCAGCAAGGGACTGGAGGAGGGGGAGGGCGACCCGGCCGTCGGCGACTTGTCCCCGCCAGCTACAAAACGGGTGGCGATTTTACATCTTGCACATGAGCAGAGCACACAGGACATTGCATATGGTCTATTAGACCATGCTAAGAAAAATCGTATTTTTTTGTGGAAAACTAAATTTTAGTTTAATAACTTACAATAATAAATATTTTGTTCTCCATATGGATGTGATTTTGATAGTTATTGACTCATTATCACATCGTACTCTCATAACTCTCCGGAAAGCGCTCTTATAAATGTAAATTATAATGTGTCAGCTCCTAACCAATACAAAAAGTTATTTGGGCCTAACATGTGTTGTCAACATAAGTAATAACACATATGACTGGAGGGAACTGACTGGAGGGAAAGCTGCAGGCAGGCTTTTGCTGAACAAAGCATCCTGACTGTTGTCGCACTGTACATCAGAGAGGTGATCCTCTATGTGGATGGGAAACCCCTTCTAAAAGGAACAGACATCCACTGTCATAACACCAGGCATGCCACCAGGTACCAGCTACCACTTCACCACAGCGCATTGTTTGAGAGGAAGCCTTCGTACATCGGCAGAAAACTCCACAATCTGCTCCCGGAGGGCATGAGAAGACAAACAGGGAAGAAACTGAAGACAGCACTCACCAACTGGCTGTCAAAGAACCCATTCTACTCCCTGGACGAATTCCTGCAATGGAGGGACACGCTTCCACCTCCACACTAATGAAGAATATGAAATTGTAAATGATTGACACTATTACAAATCTTTATGCTTTGTATATAAAGAGATTTTGATTTTGATATGTCGATATATGTAAATAAGAAAACTGAAAAAGACTTTATTGAACTAATGTAAAACATGGTCCTGGCCAAATAGACAAGTGCTTCACATACACCATCACCATCCTGAAGGATAAGTGTAGGTGTGAAGGGGAGGGAAGTGGAAAGCAAAGCTTTGTCAACTCTTTGATCGATAAAAGTAATAATAAATACATGTTCTATATCTTTTAGAGGAAGGAGATCAGCATTTATCTGACAGTAGCCTACTCCTTGCTTGAAAGAACAATTTTTTTTCTACACACGTTGACCAAGGGGGGTTTCCCATCCACATAGAGGATCACCTCTCTGACCACCAGCTTAGCGTGACCTCCGAACCACTGAGGCAGCCAAACGATCTTTTTTTCTCCAAGCAGAGCGTTGAACCCAGGCGCGCTGGGTGATAACTCAGAGCTCTACCACTGAGCTACGGCCGCTGCCTGGAAGTTACTGAGATACTGTTAGCCCCATCACTGCTAACACTGGAATCATTGACTTTGCTGACCCAGAATCATTTACTGTTATGCATAGCTAACCCAACCCTTGAGAGTAGGATGTTGGAAATATATTTTTTATCTCACTTCCATGAAGCAGACGGGAATTAACGTGCAGACTTGAACAAACTGAGGTGTCCTTAACATTCTGATTTGGCCCTTATGTTGTTTTGGTGTTGGTAGTCCAACATGTTTAGTGGTCACTCATTTACATAACTCCCTATACTGAGAAAATTTCTTCAAATAAACTAATTTGAAGAAATCAGATAGCTTCCAAAAAGTATTATTTTAAAAAGTCTATGGGGTTTTGATCGCATTACCTAAAAGAGTTTACTTAACAAAATTCCTTAGGAATAGATTGAAAAAAGGAGGAAATGTACAAGTTTATTTTCTTGCCTCTGTTCTGGTCTCCATTTGCATCTTTCTGGTGCTTGTGTAAGCATGCAGTGCTGCAAAACTCCTTTGGTGGAGCATCGGGCTGCTCAAACCTCACTGGAGTTCCTCGAATAACGTTGTCACACTGACAGCAAGCTCCCTGGGTTAGACAATAAAGAGAACAATTAATACGATAGGAAATGTTAATTTTTTAGTTGGATAAACTTTATAAAAATATCACTTTATTCAAATAGAGTAATGTACAGTGGAAACTCGATGAATCAAACCTCAATAATTCGAAATCCTTGATAAATCAAATTTTGTTTATTCCCTTTGCTGAACTTGTTTTGCAATTTTAATTTTACCTCTACAATTAGAATATTTCACGAGAAACACCTCAATAAACCGAAGTTTGATAGTATTTTCTGTCGTAAAGGTACCTCTATAAATCAAAGTTTTAGCCCCAAAATCTCTAAAAATTGAAGTCGTGCAACTGCCGCACCTCTACAAGTCAAAGTATTGGCAAGAAACTGTCTATTAATCGAAGTTGTATGAAAATTTGTTATGATTCAAAACATTGAAACTGTATTTTACTGTGTCATGTTTTAACAGAAAATTCCAATCCTTTATTCTATCCAACTCTGCTATGGTTGCGATCTAACTCAGTCTTGAAAGATTTTTAAGTGTGTGTATGTGTGTACTTAAGATGCAGTAATTTCGTTGTTATGGAGTGTTAAGTGCTATTGAGTTTTTTAAAGAAAATATGTTTTAGTACTCGATTCCAATAAATGAGTGCGCTGCAATTTAAGAACTAGTTACTGCATTAATAATTTCCCGGTTAGTTTTAGAGTACTTAAGTGCCTTATTAAAATTTATAGATTTAAACTTATTTACTTTTTTTTTTTTGTAATATGAGTTTTTACAGACCCTGAGGGATACTGAATCTAATTGCCGATCATTGTACAGTAAAACCCACATAGTGATAAGAGAATGGGAGCCCGTTCTAATAATAGACAAGAAGTAACCGAGGGGTGAAAACTAGGAGGGCTTAATTCTGCCAATGAGTCTTTTTTTTTTTTTTTTTACTTCATTTCTTTCTCTATAACCTTGAAACTGGCTCTGAGCAATATAGTAGGTTCAACAAAGAAGCAGTTTGAGATTGAAACTAACTACAGTACTTCTTCCATTTTAAAGTATTAAATTGTAATTGCATTATTATTTATTGCAATACTGTACAATGCACAATAAACAAAAGACCGTATTTTAGAAGGCGATCAGTTCTCCTCAGTTTTATTGCCTGTACTGAATCAAACCTCTATTATTCAAATTTTCAGGAGGATGAACCTTGATAAATTGAACCTTAATTATTCAAAGCACTCGATAAATTAAAGTTTGTCCATTCCCTTGGGATTCGATTTATTGAGTTTTCACTGTATAAAGAAACTCGGATGGAGCAAAGTACAGTAGTTGCCAAAATTAGAGAGACTGGAGGCAGGTAGTCCCTCCCCGTTCTAATACTTTGTTGACAAAAATCCCCTATTGTAACGCAGCCGACTGGTTAGGCACAGGAAGGCCGCTCGGGCCTCAGGGAATTCTCAGAGGAGCGTCCAGTTGTGACTCCTCTTTGTCAGAGGTTTATTCCTTTTTAAAATGGTTATACAATATCGTAGAACTATGATTCAAATCTCGTTGTAATCGTCTATTCAACAGGAATCATACAAGCCGTCAATTGTTATTGTACACGCATTGGTTTGATTATTGGACAAGTTAGGCCGTGGTAAAAATTCTGAGAATTCCCCGAGACCCAGGCGGCCTTCCGGTGCCTACCCGGTCGGCCGCGTTATAATAGGGAATGTTTTGTCAACAAAGGATTAGGACGGGCCTGGACTACCTGCCTCCAGTATCTCTAATTTTGGCAACCTTAGCATAGGGGCAGTTACTTAGCCTTGACTTATGTTTTTTTAGTGATCCACTCAAATGTAAAATTCCTAATGTTTAAATTCTCTAAACTCTTTTCACAAAGGGATATTAAATAATTATTCACATGTGACTAAAATCAAGTTGTTCAGAGAATAGTTTGTTTTTAATGTGAAAAATGACATCTAGAGTTTTTTATTTATGTGGCCGATTAAATTTGCATTTCTTTAATTTTTTTTTTTTTTTAAGGCCT
Source organism: Neoaliturus tenellus (assembly GCA_030545055.2). NCBI lineage: Eukaryota > Metazoa > Arthropoda > Insecta > Hemiptera > Cicadellidae > Neoaliturus > Neoaliturus tenellus. Next base: position 259,474,832 of record CM061532.1, read on the forward strand.
AAAGGTTTTTTTTTAGTTTTGCTAATAAAATATTGTATTCAATACACTTCTGAAATCATAAATAACTAAAACTTAGTGCAAGTGTTGCTCATCATGGAGCATTTTGGTACAGTACAAAAGTTACATTTAGGCCTAGTTTAAGTTCTAAATCAATGACATCTGACCAATCCAATATTGTGAATATCAGTGATCACCAAAATCTACAGCTGGAATTAATTTTTGGCGGAACAACTACAGGCCAAGCCCTATCCAACGACACCAAAAACTTGCAAATCGGTTGAGAATTGTACGAAGAGTTCTCTACACAAAAAACCCTTAAGCGTATTAAATAAAACATGTTTAATTAGTTATGTTTGTCTTTGTTTAATAAGATTGGTTGCTTCAACTGGATAAAGTTTTGATTTTTATATAAGCAAAATTATGTTACCTTGTTATATGCTTTCCGGAACTCGGAGAGACAAGTTTCAGAGCAAAATTCTTTTTTCCCATGCTGTGTTGGTAAGATGTACTTCAATGCCTGTCGGCTCTCTGCACACCATGTACAGGCTTTGTTTTTTGGTGGTCTCCCTAAAAAATAAATAAATAAAGCATTCACAGGACAAAGTACGGTATAGCCCAAGATAATTTATACACTTAAACACAAAAAAGCCTTAACACACTACATTACAAAACTGAGTACAAACACACATTGATATTTGCATGATCATTGTAAGGGAAGAAAGTAAATAGGTAGGCTGTCACAAAATTGAATGAACAATACTACCCGTAGGACAATTGAATGGTCATCATTTAACATTGCTTGGTTGCAATTAATGTGAACAGTAACCATAAACAAAGATAGTTTAAGACTCATAGTTGACAAAGTTCTAAGAAGTTTGATAGAAGGGTTAAACTATAATAAAATTAATTATTTATGTACAATGTCACTTTTTTACAAGCTATAGGATGAACAACAAAAGAATTCTTGTACTATACCTCGCACTTTTCCCTGAGGAGTGGTCATTTTCAACAAGTACTTGGTATTTCCTGTCAGTTTTCAGCTATAGGCAACCTGTAAATACAAAACAGAGTAAGAAATTATCCCACTTGTTATTCGATAAAGTAAACATGAAAACAACATCAAGTAAGCTGTTAATGTGACCGCCCACTGTAGCACAATGGGTGTTATTCTTTTTGTTTTAATTATTTAAGTTAGGCTCATCATGATGTAAAGAAAATTCTCACTACCAATTAACTTGCCTCCACAAAGAGTCCCCCAAACCTATGTATCGTTCTTTCAAGGTTAGTTCCAATCTACCAGCTAATCTACCGGCTTTTACCATGATATCTTATTACATCATAGCATTTTAATGGGCTTTCCTTAACACAGTGCAGAATTGTACACCACAGAGGACAGCTATGTTCAAAAATATTTATTGCAAAATAAACTAATCTCAAACTGTAGGCCTAGGTCCAATCAAAGTATCGTAAAGGTGATGTTAAGCCTACATATGTATCACTATATATCACTAATTTGAGTCAGGGACCACACATAGTGGGTATTTTAACCTGAATATAAGTGTAGGATGATTGTGGCACGATCTTGTAGTCTTGTTACTGACTAAGGCCAACATTCTCCTTAGACAGGACCGTTAATTAATAGCCAAACAGCCGATGGTACCTAGGGACCTAAAGTTTAACTGTGGGATCCGAACCACAATTTTGACCTGACATATACAAATTGGTCTAATTATGAGGATGGTCTTTATGAATGAAGTAGTATTCACCGTTCAATGACGTTAATCCCCACTAGGGAATATCGCACCCACCAGCCATCACTTGTAACTATCCACAATTCGTGACCTCCAAGTAGCTGGATTACAGGACGACGCCACTATAAGATTAGAGAATAGAAATATTCTACACAACTCGAAATTTTTATTAAATACATTAGGCCTGTATCGTTCCTCGCTATAGGACTCTGCTGAAAAGGTTGACATTTGTATCTATTCCATCAGGAAGGATTGAAAATTTTTTAACACATTTGTTTAATGTATCCTGTCTGATAACAAAAAACCTAATGTTAATTTAATGTTCTCTAGAATTAACTATAAAGCATAATGTTTTATAAATACAAAATGGTGAGAGGAAAGAGATTAGATTATCTCTAGTGTTTTTTGTTTTGATAATGAAAAAGTCTGATATAAGTTTGCAAAAAACATTACAAATATATCACTGCTACATTACTAACACGTGTTACCCCAAATTATGTTTAATCAATTAAAAGCTAATATGTTACAGATCTCCCTGGGATATTTGGCTTCAGTAAAGCAGTGCAACTACTGTGTAACATTAATCCTACAGTTGCAAGGCTATTGAAAAAATATTTAGTCTGAATCAAACTAAGTCTTTGTTAGCTGCTATTGGCTTAAGCAGAATTGTTGCTTAATTGTGTAATTATTCTACTGACATTCAAAGAAGCTTAGGAATTCTATAGGGAATCAAACTTTTAGTGGTAAGAATACTTTTATAGGCCTACTTGATATGTAAACTTAACATAAACTTCATTATGTATATAAACTTTTTCTAAGAGCTGCCCATACATTTCGAACACAACCAAACCATCTTCTACTTCACCCTCCATATAACACATAAAATAGGTTTACCGTACTAGGTTCCGTATAGGTTCCGTACTTTGTTTTATTCTAGTTCTTGTCCCTAATTCCACTTAGGGTAGACCGGGGAACTTTGTCACAATTTTTACTTTAAATTTTTTTACTCACTTCATTTAAGGCTATGACCCAATACCAATGCATGATTACTAACTTTATACTTTTATGAGTATTGTATTTTTTTCTAAATCCTATATGTTTTCAAAGTAAATAATTTTAATTTTTTTTGTAACCCTTACAACTGTGACAAAGTGCCAGCCAGATATATGGGGCACTTTGTCACATGTATTTTTAATAAAATATTGGCGGAAAATAAAAATAGATAAAAAATTTATAACTAATTATTAAGTTTAATTAGTACATGTTTTTACTTGGAACAAATTTACCATAATTCTTGGCCACTTAATTATGTATAATATAATAGAGAAAACAAATACAGTACACTCTCGTTCATCGGACTCGGCGGCATCTGAACTCCGCTTCATCAGAACTGAAAATCTGGATATTATTAATTTTTTTTCTAACAAAATAAATAATTTTTCCGTTTTAGCGCCTTCAATTTCCATTCGTTCTATCCGCACAACAGTGAAATATCACATTTTGCATCAAACGTCATCAGGCGTTTTCCGTAATCTGTACCCATCGATATGATTTACGAGGCCGTGGAGTATTCACACAAAAATAGAAAGAGGAAGGGGCAAGGAAGTGAATGCTTCGACCGCTTCCCAAACTGTCATTCAGTCTGTCTCGCGTCGCGACTGCACCTGTGTTACGTGGAAGTCAGTTGGCTGCTGGAATATGAGTGGAATAAGAATATGGAATATGGGAATAAAGATTTTGGATCTCTATTTCCTGCATTGTTTTTATTCCTATAGGTTCATTGTTACCATGTTCAAAGTTTGAGTGCCTTATTTTCATAAAATCTCTTGTGTTATCTTAAAAAAAGAGTGAATATAATCAAGATAAGTGACCGTACGGGCGGAAATGATGACTCACGACGGACTCCGCTTCATCGGAATTTTTTGACATCCGAATCGGCCGTCCGCCACATTAGTTCCGATGAACGAGAGTGTACTGTAATTGCTGTTTTAGAGTAAAAAAGTTCATATTAAAAAGTAAATATTTACCATAACTCTTGGCCACTTAAATATGTTTAATATAATAAAGAAAACATATAATTGCTGTTTTCTTTTTATAGTTACGCACCATCTGCAAAAGTACGCGAGTTTTAATAAAACTTGCAAAATCGCCCATTTAACTATTGTGACAAAGTGCCCCGTCGAGATTGTGACAAAGTACCCTATGCGACCGATTTAGGTTATGTTTACATTTTGGCCAAGTAATAATCTAATACATTTAATCAGTCCAACGTTGATCTATTCCCAATGAACTAAGGAATACAATGATAAAACATTTACATACCTTTGTGGAACGTAGCTTTCTTGAAAAATTGCCAACTTCTTATAAAAAAAATACTTTTAGTGAAGCAAAAAACATTTTAATTTTGATAACAATCACAATTGTCGCTGGACAAGTCTGATACTGTCTGTATGAAGTAGTGCCAACCTAAGGAGTCTACTTAGCGGTGCCCGAATTTTCCTCCTGCTCCCCGTTTTCTCCCAGTAGATATTGTGACAAAGTACCCTTATGACAAAGTACCTCGGTCTACCCTACTTTTTAATGAACTCTCCCAAGAGTTTACATTTTCCACTTATAAAGTGTAGGCTATTTGTTTATACTTCTTCACTATTAGAACTTCATCGATGTCGCCTTCATCTTTTTATGGGCACCAAGTGTTTAGACAGTGTTTGTATTTTTAAACAAAGGAGAAGAATTTACAACAAACATCCTTTAAATAATGTAAAAATTACAAATTAATCCTACTAACTATCAGAGACATGGAATGAAGATTTTGATCTCATTTATAGGCTTATCTAAAATTTTATTGGTGAAAAGGCCTAAAAATCACTTAAATAATTTTTATTTATCCTAATGTACCGGTAGGCCTAAGATGGGCTGCACTTCCGCAGACGCCCGGTGGAACTATCGAATGAAAATTATCGATCGATTCGATTGATATATTGACTGAAAATTATTGAGATGTAAAATCGAATCTATCCATTGTTCATGTATAAAAATAACATCTAGCCGAACGCATCAAGGCCTAGCTGAATAGCTCTTTAAAAGAAATGTTTAAATGTCGGCAGCTGATCCATTTATATGCTTTTTATTAATGCCACAAAAAGTCTATATTCCAGTACGGGTAATTGAAAAAGAGGGATGTTTTCTTCATAATAGCCTATAAGATAATTTTTAAAGGTTGAATATTTTGTTAGGCCTACTTTTTTGTTGTTAAAATTTTGACTGTAGGTTATGTTGAACCTAATCATGTTTGTTGTTTATACTTTTTAATCAACTTAGTTACAATATAATAAAATCTTTGCTAAAAACTTTCACTTTAACTTATTTATAAACTACCTACCATATGATATCACACTGAGTTACAAAAAACCTATATTCATGAAAGATACAATAATTTACCGTTTGAAAGACCAATATATCGATCGACTTGTTCGATAATTTTCATTCGATAACTCCACGTCTGCAGAAGTGCAGCCCTAAGATGTCTAATCTTGATCACTCCTGTCTATTACTCATTCGAAATGGCTATAAAAGCAATTAGTCTAGAAACTTTTATCCTGTGCTTCACATCTAAGTAGTACATCACAATGCAGTGGAAAATTTTAACGATTTTAAAATACTTATCAAAATGTTTATTTTAATTATAGCCTACTTATAGATAGCTTATTTTTCAATCAGAAAACATTTAAAATGGGCCTAGTTTAACTCCTCAGACCTGAATTTTTCAGGATTTTTTTTTACTAATAGCCGTATTTTGTACACTTGCATGTAGGCCTACATTTTTTTTTTTTAGATTTTGTATATTCACTTTAAATGAAAACCAAAGTACAGTGCGGTATAAGAGACTGTTTGTATGTTTGTACACTCCATTGTACATTTGAGAACAAATCTGTACAGTGATGAAAAGTGTTAAGTTAGGTTAGGATGTAACAGGACGACCTTGAGTTGACAGTGTTTTGCCATCCATCAAGAACTGCATGACACTCTGAGAATTTTGCTACTTTCTTTATGGTTAATGAAAGTTTTCATAATTTCCTTAAATGCAGGATGTTAGTTCAATGTTATATTAATGTGGCTATTTAACTTAATTGTTTTGAATTAGAACCTTGGCTACAGTACATTTTAAATTTTTTAGTTAAATTTTGGTGTACATAATAGGCCTACTGTACATTCAGAAGGATCGATTGCAATTAGATTAGATCTATCGATTAGACTAAAGCATTTTTCCGCGGCTTCGCTCGCGTTACTCGCCACCGGGTTTTGCTCATTCACTTTGCTTACTCACTGTCACGCTCACCCTATATTCAGGAAATTTCTGTAATACCTCAAATTTGAATATTTCATTGAATCAGTTTCTTCACAACAAATGAATAAAAAATAGCCTATAGACCAACTGTCCCACATACGTGTCATGAGTTCGATGGCTGGGAAATAAATGAAAAATAGTTTTACTACACTAAAAAATACTATATTCAGGACAATGTGTCACACGATAAAAAACGCCATGTGGAATGTGTAGTACTAAACAAATAGGCATACTAATGGCAACATGTGAGCATACAGATGGTCAACTTTGAAAATCAGTAAAAAATAAAAAATGAGGTCATACCCAGAGACCAAGCGACACAAATATGTGTCACACATTCCTATAGACCGATAAACAGGCTTTATATAGATTTTTAAATGTACTGAATGGGTGTGGCAAGTCATAATGGGTTAACCCATTAAGGCCCATGGTCCCTTTTTAGGACACTTAGAATTAAGACTGGAGTAAAATGTTATAGGGCACCATAAGAATGAAAATTTAATTGACATTTTGCATCTTTCATATTTCAAAGCCGTTATGGCACACACACAGTAAACAGTAGGCTAGTAAACATTAACAAAATCAGTGTTGACCAAGGTGCAACTCCCAAAGAATCAACCGATACCTTCAACTTCCACGCAAGCCTGCCACCGTTTATTTAACGTAGGCCCTCCCTCCAATGTTGCCCAGGATCAGCTAACCCTTTTAAGAGTTTCACCACCAGGTCAGGTTTGGTCGTGAGCAGGAATCGAACCCGCGCTGGCGTAGACATCCTTGCCAGGGTGCCCAAGCCTTAGCCACATCAGCTATTACGGCCCGGCAGCTGACACGAGAATTAATAATAAAGTTATATTATAAAGTTATTGGATAAAGTTATATTTTGCTAGCAGTTTTTTGTCCTCTTGTAATTATTATAGGCCTACCTAGTTTTTTTTTTTTTTTTTTTTTTTTTTTTTTATCTTGAAGAGATTGCTTGTTTTTTGTGAGATCATGCTTTTTGTATTATGAATTAGTGTAATAGTGATTTGTAAATTATTGTAAATGGCTATGTCTGTTGGAAGAATAAATAAAAGGCCTAAAATAAAATTAGGATTATTATGAACAGTGTACGGCCCTGGCGGGGAAGACTGTAGGCCGTTGGTATGCGAGTTCGCTACAATAGCGCAGCACTAAGTCTTCCATACGTTTTATGGATTACTCATGTAATCCATAAAAGATTAGTTAGTAATGATGACCTTCCATTGTTGCGGAATGAACTGTTAACAGTTAGATGGGACCTGCTAGACCACTTAACAGATCCGGACATTGCTTTTAAAACTTTCTTCAATATTTTCAGAGAGAAATTTGATTTCGTTTTTCCCATTAAAGTTTGTAAAGTTAAACCCCATACTGTTAAAAATAGGGTTGCCCTCAACTGTAGACAGGCAGGATATAGTACAAAAGTTAAGCACACCGAACATCAACAACAGAGGACAATATATTTTCCCTGAAAATATCCCGTTTAAGAGTTATATGTTTTAAAATAAGTCCTGAAAGAGAAATCTAGATTCAATTTACAACTTTGTAATGCATATTAAAAACCTAATAAATATCTGCTCATAAGTTAGGCCTAATTGAATTATTTTTATTGTCCTGTGTAATTATACTGACATGTGTCACTCTCCTGGCATGGTCGGTCACTCTCCTGGGAGTAATTTTTCGCAAGGATTAATTTATGGTACTTACGGTAGGCCTAGATAAAGTATGTGCTCAGTGACATGATTTAATTAGGCCTAGTATTATTGCCTGTAGCAATTGCAATTTTTTTCAGAATTTTGTAATGATTTTTAATTTTGTAAGTTATATTTTAAAAACTGAATTCAGGCACTCTCGCGAGAATCACCCATATAGCCTTACTGGTAGTCCACTGGATTTGACCAGAGCATCCCATAAACTTAAATATGTGTCGTCGGTCCACTGGAAACACCCTGAGCGACAAATGTGACGCTGGTCTGTTTTAAAGGTTTCTCTTTAACATTAACTTACGTCACATATAAGTGATGATCGGTAGCAACGGAACGTGTTTACAATACAAAAATTGTTAGGCCTACTCTTACTTTTTGTTACCAAAATTAGGCCTATAGGCTAGGTTAAATAGGCTATATAAAAATGTTCATAAAAAATATTTTATGTAGGCCTAACTGCTCTCCTCTAATCATTTTAAAAACACATAACTTAGGCCTAGGCCTAAGTTTACCTATAAACAAAGGCCTAGGCTGACTGTTAAGTTTCAAAAATCAGTTAGGTTACTCACCAAGTAGTATTATTACGGCCCTGAACTACAACAAAAAGTATGTTAGCCTATATTATGGTCTAGGAGTTCTTGTAATTTAGATAAAGTTGCCTGTGACCCTACTTTTGAAAATAAACGGATGACTTTTTAATAATATGAAATTTAGTAAGAATCAATTATAGGTCTGGTTTCACATGTATTTAGGAGAATACAGCATATTAATGTCAAATAAACAACTTAAAGCGGAAAAACTTGCAATAACTATCAGTGGAATGTCGGCATTCAGAACAAGCAATGCAATGACGGCATATTGTACTCACCAACAGCGATCCAAACACTGAGGATTTGTCAATCAAGTATAAGCGTGGTCTGAAGGTAATAACTGAACTTAATTTAGTTTAGACACTATTTACAAATACTTTTTGATCTCTACTAAAGAAAATGTGAGGGATTATTAAAACAAATAATAAAGTTATCAAGTCATTGACGAAATGTCAACATCGCCATCGGAGTCATCGGACAATCACATCACGCTTCTTCTTCTTTTCTTAATCTACCTCCTTCACAAATACCCTTTTTCTCCCTGTACTGTGTGTGTACTGTTAGTTCTTCATTCGCTCAGTCATGATCTACGTTGGTATAATATCACGGATATACATATAACTCAACTACAGCGTTGCCAATCACTTTTCATCAAATTACCCTCTGTCCTTGCCAAAATTACCCTCAAATACCCTCAAAAGTGCCAAAATAGCAGAAAGTCACTAAATTTACCCACCATCTAAGTTGTTAGCACACAGGGGTGATAAGTGTATAAGCTTTTTAATTGGTATTAGCTTTCAAGTAATATTAATCACTCCTGTATTAAATCTACTTCGGATTTTAACCTATTCCCGAAAATTCACATATCTGAGTCAAACTTGACAATTTCAGTAAAATTATCCTTTTATTAGCACAAACGATTACCCTCGAAAATACCCTCGAAGGTCCAAAATACCCTCAAAAAGGGTAATTACCCTCGAATTGGCAACGCTGCTCAACTAAAGATTCAAAGATTCAAAGATTTTATTTGGCCATTAAGTTTGTACAACAATAGACTATGTCTTAATCTAAATTAATCTAAAATGATTTATCAAGAGTCATACAAAACAAATAAAAAAAAAACATCACAGCAAACCATGCACAATCAAAGAGAATAAATACATGAATGGAATTCACTGCAAGTCAAATTCAAATTTACACTGCAAACCATGCCTTAAAATAAATAACTCTAGCTACTACAGGAGAAAAAAAAATCAAGCACACTGCAAACCATGCAAAAGGAGAAACTCAATAAAGACATACCGTTACAAGCAGATACAAAAATGCCAAGGCATACAGTAGGCCTACTTAAACTAAGATGTTAGGGCCTGACTTCATGGCTTCAAAGTATTCATCAATACAATAAAAGGGGTTTGATACAAGCCAATTTTTCAGAATCCTGTTAAATTTTGAGTTGCACAGTGATCGTACATTACTTGGTAGGCAGTTGTAAAACTTTACACCTGAAACAGGAAAGCAATTTTGAGTTTTGCACAATCTATTTCTGGTGATGTGCACATTGTTGCAATTTCTAGTTCTATAAGGGTGGACATCACTATTCAAGACAAGTTCACCCTCTTTTGCTTTAATAGCAACAAGACATTGATATACGTAAACATTGATCACAGTCATAATTTGATTCTCAATAAAAAGTGGCTTACAATGAGATAGATAATGAGCCTTACACACTACCCGTACTGCCTTTTTCTGCAGCAACAGTACCCTCTGAGCTTGAGGTGAGTGTCCCCAAAGCCTGGTCCCATACAAAATATGAGACTGGAAAAAGGAGAAAAAAGCTAGCCTCACAAAAGTAGTAGGCATTAGACTTGACAGTTTTCTAAGTAGATAAATGACTCTGCTTAGCTTTCTACAAAGGTAATCAATATGGTCACCCCACCCAAGCTCAGAGTCCAGGGTAAAGCCTAACAGTTTGACAGGTTTGTTATCTGTGACAGTTCTATTTAGACTAAACAATATCTCCTGAGTTTTACTTTCATTTAAAGCTAATTTATTGCCAGCAAACCACTCGGATGCTATTTCAAATAGTATGGCTGCGGTGTCCCTAGCAATATCAGGATCAGGATGCTTTGCATACAACGTAGTGTCATCTGCATAGAGTAAGACATCATTACTGACACTAAAATACAAGTCATTCATGAAAACAATGAATAGAAACGGCCCCAACACGGATCCCTGAGGGACTCCATATTTGACCGTAAGAGCATTTGAGTTAGTACCTGCCCAACTCACAATCTGGGACCTGTTCACCAGATAGGACTTAACCACTCTGAGTGCACATTCACCCACACCATATTTCTGGAGTTTCTTTAGCAAAACTGCATGCGGAACGCAATCGAACGCCCGTGAAAGATCACACAATAAAACAGCTGTAGAAGATCTGCTCTCAAACGCTCCCAATATAACTTGAAGAAGGGAGTCTACAGCAGTTACCGTAGACTTGCCCCTCCTAAAGCCATGCTGAGCAGGGGCGAGGAGTCCATGTGCCTCAAAGTGGTCATATAGTTGGGTCAACATAATTGCCTCTAGTACTTTACCAAAAACAGGAATTAAAGATACTGGCCTATAACTGCTCATGCTATCTTTAGGCCCCTTTTTATAGACAGGCACAGTTCGGGACACCTTTAGAACATCTGGAAAAACGCCTTCCAAAAGGCAGCAGTTAAATAAATGGGCCAACAAGGGGGCAATGACAGGTACAATTTTTTTGAGAAAGTCAGTGGACATATCATATATATCCCTACTCCTAGAGATTTTAAAACTATTTACAATTTTAACAACATCAAAAGCAGTAACCATATGCCATTGAAAATTTTCATGACCTACAGGAACACCCCAGGCAGCAAGGTTATATTTTAAAAATATTTTAAAAACCTCACTTCGTTGCGGAAATATTTTCCACCTTTAGAAATATTTTAGCTTTGTTTTTAAAACAGCCTTTAAAAAATATTTTCTTTGAACGGAGAAAAAAATATTTTCTTTACACTCCTTTTTAGTAACATTAAAAATATTTTTCTAAAAACAATTTAAAAATAACTTTACTTTATTTTTAAGAAAATGTTTTGTGTAATTCTAAAAAAATATATTTTTAAAATCATGTGCCAAAGTGAAAAGAAAAACATTTTTAAGCCAAAGAAAAAAATGCTTTTAAAATGATTTACTAAAGTTTCTTAGAAAATATAATTTATAGTTGAAATAAAAATATATTAAACATGTGTTTTTTTCATCAATATTAAAAATGTTTTTCTAAAAACAATTTCAAAATAACTTTATTTTAAAAAAATGTTTTGTGTAATTCTAAAAAAAATATATTTTTAAAATCATGTGCCAAAGTGAAAAGAAAAACATTTTTAAGCCAAAGAAAAAATGCTTTTAAAATGATTTACTAAAGTTTCTTAGAAAATATAATTTATAGTTGAAATAAAAATATATTAAACATGTGTTTTCTCATCAATATTAAAAATGTTTTTCTAAAAACAATTTCAAAATAACTTTACTTTATTTTTAAAAAAATGTTTTGTGTAATTCTAAAAAAATATATTTTTAAAATCATGTGCCAAAGTGAAAAGAAAAACATTTTTAGCGAAAGAAAAAAATGCTTTTAAAATGATTTACTAAAGTTTCTTAGAAAATATCATTTACAGTTGAAATAAAAATATATTAAACATGTGTTTTTTCATCAATATTAAAAATGTTTTTGGCTGTCCAAAATAAGTCCTTAAAAAAGTTTTTTTTGTTCATATAAAAATGTTTTCTTCAATGTATAAAAATGAAATTGTAAATATATTGTACTAAAGGGACAAGAAAAACATTTTTAGCCGATGAAAAACAAGCCTTTAAAACCATAAAAGTTTATTAGAAAATATAGCTGATATTAAAATATCAGCTCGGTAAATATAAACAATTCTTAATAGTATACTGTAATATCAGTGACAATCAGGGCCCTAAAACGTTAAAGCCAAGTTCTAAAAGACTTGTTTCTATTCAAGACGAGCTAGATTACTTCGCTAACTCGTCTTCACGATGAGCTTGTTCGTTTCACTCACTGGCCTTTCAGACTGTTTTGAGTAGACCTACGGGTGCTGCACTCTGGTATATGTTTGTTGAATCTGTAACACATGAATTCTACTCCTATGATTAACAGCTGATTTCATCATTGTTACTATTTACCTATTATTAGACTATTATAAGCATTTCTACGAATTGCTTATACCTCGTCCAAAATAAATATGCGGTCGAAACGCAGATTTCAATTTCCCCATTTTCCCCATTCCTCCCGTTGCCAAGAACCCAACCAAATAGAATCACTGAGAATTACTATATAGGGTACAGTGGTTTAATATCTTATGTCACTTTATGCCATTGTGTGTTTTTTATTTCATTTATTTATTGTAAATACGTATTGTAATTTTGACATTTGATATGTAACAAGAAGCGCTTTCAACGGCAAGTAGGGGAAGTAACACGATCATCAGTATTATTTTCCACTCTGAATTTTAAGGGTGGACTTAAAATAACATCTGATTGTGAAGAAATTTGGGGAATTGAGTAAAATGTTGAGGGAATTTTCCTTGTGGTGAGAAATAATTATTCTGGCTTTCGACCGCACATTTATTTTGAACGAGGTATAGAAGTTTTAGCCTTGTAAATTACCTTTATTTACAAGGTACAAACAGTTAGAGTTTAAACGTAGGAGACTGCTTTTTTTATAAATCTTGCTTTTTTTAAATATTTTGAGATAAAGATGATAAATGAGCAGTCCTTCAAGAAAAATGAGAAATAAATTGAGTGATAAACAATTAACTCCGGATGACGAAGCGACGAATTTTGAGGCCCCATGTTTGGGCAAAGATGGATACGGAGTTTAATCGTTACAATACAGGACGATTTTACCGCCTCGGCCACCACTTGACAAGGGTGGCGAACCTGTCCCGACGTGGACAATGGACATCCCCTCGACATTTACGACAGGCCGTGAGGCAGTGCGCTTGACTAGACATTAACGCGTAGCATATTGTAATGCGGTGGTGTATACGTAACACTCTCAATACAGTAGGATTTGAGGGCTTGTCATTTTCTCGATCACATTTGCGTTATTACTTTCATGTTTCACCTACTTTGTTAAAAATTATATCATTGAATAATATGTATAAACCGCTTTAGTCCATAGACTTTTATTTTAAAAGTTTATGTTAGGGTGATGTAGAGATGTTATTTTAAATACTGATTTAATCATTTGGATAAACCTCGCCTTTGTAGATTTTAAGACGTTTTCTTTCAATGTCCGGTGTTTTATTTTTTCTATGCCAAAAAGAAGTTTTACTGGGCAAAGTTTCTACTGGGTCAAAAACATTATTTTTTTGCAAAATATGTTATTACCTAATGATCGTTTGACTCGTACATAGGTTTCTTAAATTGTGCTCCGTTTTTAAGTATTTTGTAATTACTTATGTCTTTGAACATTTTTATGACTCACTAATAATAAAATATAACTTTAAGGCTCCGGTCTACCAGAGCCCGAATGCCGCCTCGCGGCCGCGGCCATAGCGCTAGGCGAGTTTGATGGCTGCAGAGGTTTACGGGGATCGTGTTTTAAAACTAACCAATTAAGATAGAGATTGGCCGTTAACTTTTTCTAAAAGTGAAAAGACGTATCTACTCGGCTATCTTTTTAGAATTTTGTAATAAAATTTCTAATTTCAGCTGTAATCGTCTAAATTCATCTGTTTTTCTCGATGCAAATACAAAGGTTCTTTTAGAATCGTGTTATCTCCTGCTAAATGCAGCCTAGAGCAATAACTAAGGTGTCATATTAAAGAAGAATAACGGTGCTAAATTTCCTTTGTTACACTTTGGTTATCCCACTTTGGTAGTTTCTTCAAAACTAATGGAAAACTTTAGTTGAAAATCGAGAAAAGCAGATGATTTTAGACTCATCTGTTTTTCTCGATACAAATACAAATGTTCTTTTAGAATCGTGTTATCTCCTGCTAAATGCAGCCTAAAGCAATAACTAAGGTGTCATATTAAAGAAGAATAACGGTGCTAAATTTCCTTTGTTACACTTTGGTTATCCCACTTTGGTAGTTTCTTCAAAACTAATGGAAAACTTTAGTTAAAAATCGAGAAAAACAGATGATTTTAGACAGTTATAGCTGAAATTAGAAAATTTATTTAAAAATTCTAAAAATATAGCCGACTAGATCCGTCTTTTCAATTTTAGAAAAAGTTAACAGCCAATCTCTATCTTAATTGGTTAGTTTTAAAACACGATCCCCGTAAACCTCCGCATCTATAAAACTTGCCAATAGAGAAAAACAAATGACTGGAGGGGAAGAGGGAATATTATACATACTAGAGATCGCCTCCTGATCGAAATTCGATCAAAATTTCAGTTGATCTGGACCCAAGAAGCTTAAAACATTTTAGAACTAAAACATCTGTTCTTTCTTATTTTCTAGCAGTTGTTTTTACAACAGCTGTCTTATGATTCATTCAATTATCCTTTCTCCATAAGATTAACATTGAAACTTTGAAAGCCTGTGAGGCGTAGCCCTGGAGTCCGATGTGAATTAGAATGTGATTCTGCTCATCTACAGGACTGTACCTTTCTAACGGTATGCGCGGATTTATCCTACGATGCACACGAGCTGAGAAAAAAAGGAGGAAATGAAACATGCTTGCGTATTAATATATAGATTGTTTTATTGTTACAAATTGTTGTTGTTACATTGTTATATTTTTTGAACATTTTTATATTGTTACATGTGTTTCATCTTGTTCTCACAACCATTTTGAGACGTCGTGGCCTATTTATTGCACTTTTGTAATTTCTCTAAAATGGTGTTTGCTATTGAAAACAAAGAAATAAAATAAATAAATACCCATAATCATAATCAAGTACACAAAATCGTGCAGTATGTGTAAATGTGATCCAATAAGTGTTTTAAGTTAAGTTACCAAGAACATTCTTCAAAAATTTTATTTTCATCTCACTGCACGTAGAATAGCCGTTTTCTGGCTTGTAAATAGATAGTCCGCAATGCTGGCGTTTTCTGTAGACTTTTAAAAGTGCACGCAAAAAAACCTGTTGATTTTTCCTTGCGCTGAGGCGCACACAGCTAACAGACGGACGTATGCAGACGGACGGAAGAAACCCCCAGGTTATTAAATGTTGTAATGCACACAACGTCCGTCTGTCTCCGTATGTCTGCCAATGTCTGTAAGGCAGAAATCGTAGGCCTACTATATGAAAAACAAAGAAGGGCAATGTAAACAAAACACGACTTGCAGACTACATATTTAATGTAAAATTTTGATTACATTTCATTCCATTCCACTTACTTATCAGCCGTTTGTTGAATATTATTACTGCAAAATGCAAAACATTGTTCATCCATCACTCGGACGGAATTTGTTTTTTTTTCTGTGCTTTTAATCGCTATTTCCGAGCTGCGTTTCTCTTCGCTCGTAGGCCTAAGCGATTTCGCACAGAAATTACCCACTTTTTGTCCTAGTGACGAAAATACTATTTTATCATACCACAGAAACGATATCGTTTCCTTTTTCTGTGATCATATTGAAGGCATAGAAACAACGTTTTATTGCCTGTAGGACGCCAAGTTGGCGTTTTCTATAGCTTTTTAAAAGTGCATTTAAAACCATCTGTTCATTTTTAGCGGATTTTCCATTATAGTAGAGAATAGGCCTTCGCTATTACGGTGGTAGGCATGGTACGACCTAGCTAAGCCCGGGACCATGTTAGTTTTTCATTTAGAGGCCAACAGAATCTAAAACACAATTTTTTGATTTTCATGTACCGGTATATTTAAGTACGGTATGTTTTCTATTTATATGTGTTAATGGTGCTGATAACTTTTTGAAGAAACGTCGTATTTTAATCAAATTTGGTATGGAGTTGTAAAATCAGATCTATTTACATGAGTTCGCGAACCAGCATGATCGGATTGTGGTAATGGTGCTTTAAAGGGTCAACATTGTTTCTTTTCCTTTATCAACATAACTTTTTTTAATTCAACATTTTAAACTATAAACTCATTTAAAAGAGCTTGAAAAAAAGTAATTTAGTTTTGTGATTTATAACTTTAAAAAAACTTTATTAGAAATTTTTTTAAACAATTTTGGCCTTAAAAATCAATCAAACTAATCTTCTATATATTAATACGCAAGCATGTTTCATTTCCTCCTTTTTTCTCAGCTCGTGTGCATCGTAGGATAAATCCAAGCATACCGTTCGTTAGAAAGGTATACTCCTGTAGATGAGCAGAATCACATTCTAATTCATAACGGACTATAGGGCTACGCCCCACAGGCTTTCAAAGTTCCAATGTTAATCTTATGGAGGAAAGAGAATTGAATGAATCATTAGACAGCTGTTGTAAAACCAACTGCTAGAAAATTAGGAAGAACAGATGTTTCAGTTATAAAATGTTTTTAAACTTCTTGGGTCCAGATAAACTGAAATTTTGATCGAATTTCGATCAGTAGGCGATCTCTAGTTTTCTTAATTTCACAGGAAATATATGCACCGGATGTTTTTTTATTTATTTTTTTATGAGGCTAGTGACGTTTTGGGTACTATTTTTACATCGTTTAACACGCTGATAAAACAGCCGTTGTTTATTAGGCCTACACTACAGCATTTTCCCCAGTCCTGGTATTTAACCACAATAACGGGCTCTGTTGCTATGGTAGGATTCACGAAATAGTCCGATGAGAGTCGATTTGTTGCCAAATTTATTCTAAAACACACATTTTTATACTGTATTACACAATATTGCAGGGTGAGGAGGCACAACAGTTAAATTTCCATCAGACTATTTTCGTGCAGTTTATTGCAGTTAAATCTTTTAACTCGAAGCCAACGAGAACCTTGTTGCTAGAAGCCGTCAATAGGTGGACTATTTTTGACGATGGAACCTCATCTCTTGTTCGTAATAAAATAATTACTTTTATTTATACCACCAAGCAAAACTTCCAAGCCATTTAAAACATGTCTACGTTGTCGCTGTGAAATGTCCTATATATGCTGTACAGCAAATAAGTCAAAGATTTTGTTCGAATTTTGCAAGTAGTGTTAGCCGTAAACGTGTTTAATGTTAGGTTCAGCAGCAGTAACTGAAAAACGTTTGTTAACAAAAACAGTGACGCTGTCATTTTGGTTTTGGTACAGTAGTCATGAAAACGTAAAAAAATTCTCGGATTACATTTTTAGTACGGAGCTCGGCTTCCCGGTACTGAGAGGATATGCATGTTCTCTTCTCTTAAAACAGTTGTCAAATGGAAGACACAACGTGAGTCGTAATAACCACAGCCGGCGGCGGAGGCATGGGCATGGACCAGCGGTTGAGTTTTTTTTTCTTGAAATTTGATTCAATAACGAGGCTTTTAGGGTACAACGTTTGAAGATAACAAGAAAAAACGTTTTATTCATTATCAATAAACAATAGGTCGTCTGCCGTGTCTACCGAACTCCGAAGTTTTATTGTTAAAGATAGTGAAGCAGAAATTTACTTTGTTTTTACAATTTATTTCCATAACATCAAGTAACTTTATAGATTACAGTTTATTGCATTTCCTTTCATTGCATCTTCGGATCTTCACCGAAATGAAATCGGTCACCTAGCAGGAGTAGGGTGCGGGATTGGCATGCCTGCTCAGATGAGAACGAGGCAGGTTGGCAGCCCTGCACCAAACCGGTTTTTGGGGGTTGTTGTCGTCGTCGTCGTTGACCGTTGTCTGCCTGCAGGGCTGGGGGTCTGCGGGGTGGAGGAGGGTTGGTTTGGTGGGGAGACGGAGAGCGAAAAGAGAAAGTTCCTCAGTAAGTCCGTTATCAGTTATTCTGCTTCAAATACCCAATTTTAAGTTGTTCTCCTCAGTTAGTTAGCCTTCGTTTGTGAATATAAAGTTTTAAAACTATCAGTTCAACACTCTCGCTCTCCATCCAGCTTGGTGGTCAAGAAAGTATTCAAGGAATGTCTTCTTTTCTGCTCCTATTTACTCTTTCTTTGGACCTAATAAGGTAAGTAGACTGATTTATTATTTTATTTTTTCCCCACTGACCACACTACTGCTGGATTAAGTGGTCAGTAAATTTTCAGAATTTCTGTCTCTTTTGTTGTGATTAATTTGGAAATAGGCCAAAATGATTTAACTTATTCATGAATTTATTCAAGTTCAGCAAAATATTCTTGTTTACCATACAACAGATTTTATAATATTATTCTATGGATTGTACCAGGAACCATTTTAGGACATGCAGGCCTACAGGCTTACTCCAACCTTTTTGTTCTTTTTGGAGAATGTGTACAATCTTTAAATTTTTACTGTAAGTTGCATAAAAACCACATAAGGAAGGAAAATTTATGTTATTAAGTGGTTTTTAGGAATTATAATTTGAAATCCAACGGTATAACAACTAAGGAAATTGGTGCATTTAAATATGCATAAACAAGATAATGATTTAAATACAAATAAACTTAACTTAGTCTAGCATAATCTGAGCTATGAAAAGTGCTGTTGCAGGGCTAGCTCAACAATGGGACTCATGCCCAAATTGCTCCCAGAGAAGTGGTAAACTTACACCAATTACTAACCTCAGTTAAATTGCTCTGATCTTATTTATTTATGAACCGATTTCCATGATAATCTTTAAACATCGTTGGATTTTAAATTAAATTTTCTAAAAGAGCAGATAGTAATAGCATAAACATTGCTAGGATTACCTTATGTAGGTTTTATGCAATAGGAAGATTAAAATATTTTAAACAGCTGCCAGTAAACCGGGGTAATAAGCACCATGAAATTAAAAATTTGACATTATAATAACATTAGAACACTGAAGTTATTTCCTAACATTGAAATACCACATTCAGGTGTGAAATTCAATATTTTTTCTATAATTTTATGTAAAAATATGTTTAATTTGTTGACATTAAATGATTTAAAAATTAATTTATAATTAGGTCTGCACAGCGGTGCTTATTACCCCAACACCGGGGTAATAACCACCAAATGTTAATTTTCCGGGGTAATAAGCAACTCCATGTTACATTTCAAGGGGTAACAAGCACCAAATGCAATCCCGGTATAGAACATAAAATAGTGTTTAATATTAAGACTTTACAAAAATTACATTTGAGTAAAATTAACTTTTGTAAAACATAAGGCTATTTATTATTTTTAAAAGTTCATTAAATTTAAGCTCATTGTTAACCTTATTGATAAATAAGGCATCATTAATGTCCACTGGCATCACTGTTTTTATAGGACTGTCTCCCACCTTCCCAAATGAGCTTTTTAATATATTTCCGCGGCATGGTGTCTGAAAAATGAGGAAAAGATAAGTGTTAACTTCTTTCCTCTTTTAACATTATATTAATCAGTTTGCCTGTACTGATGCAAGCCAAAAAAGCCAGCGAGTAAGTTGTACGTAGCGCTCTACCGATGTTAAGGCATGTCTGGTTTCCAATAACCGATAAAACTCCCCTTTTCTAGTTCAAAATACTCACCTCTTTTAATTGAAACCAATAGAGTTCCTAAATTCTAAACTTTAGTTAGGCCTAGTCATATTTTAAAAGTTAGCCTTCAAAATTGAGAATTCAGTGATAGTTTTGTGATGCTAATAATTGGTGCTTGTTACCCTGAAACACCAAGTTGCTTATTACCCCAGGTGCAAGACTTTTTATAATGCTTCTCATAATGCAAAAAAAAAAAAAAAATACCTCAAGCATGTATTTAATATCAATATTATGTCTAGTTAAGTTGTATTTTAAGGTGAGATGTACACAATTTTGGTCAAAAAATTTTTTTTTTAATTTTATTATTTTTTTATAGTACGTTTCTTTCCGAGTTCAAAAATATATAACTTAAGCACATTTGAGCTTTGTTTCATAAAAATATTTAATTTTAAAAATATATATGCACTGCATGACGAACGGAGGTATGGAGGTTCACTGGACGGACACTCACTATAGTACATAAGCACAAATCTAATAAAAGTTATACTTTTTGGGTTGGCAAACCTGTTACTATGGTTTCTATGAGTCTGCATTGTCATATTTTCCATCTGTTGTTTATTTGTTTACACATTACTAACCTAACCTTGTGCTTAGAGAAAAGTTTTGTTGTATGAGTGATTTTTCACCTAAATCATGCCTAGATAGCCATAAATAGATCAAATAAGTTATGTAAAAAAAGAAAGTTTAGAGGTAATCAGTTTAGGCCTAAATGTGTGAGTGACAAAAGTGAATGTTTGTCTTGTGATTTTAGTGATGAAGACCAAAGTGATAGTTTAGGCCTATCTTGTGATGTGTTGCCAACTCCTAGTACCAACCATAGGCCTATGTCTAGACTTTTTCAGCGATTTCCCGAAAGTTACCATTTTATGCACTTATGTTCCTTTTTCTGAGGAACTACTGTAACAATCTTTTTGAAATTTTTACCACTTATTCTTTATACATAAACACACAACCCCTACCAGTTTCATAACTGTAAGTAAAAAAATATGTTAGTTATTAAAATATTTATGCTTCAAAAACAGGTAAAAAAGTTAGTTTACAAAAAAATTCAATAAAAATTTATTTTTTGCCAAGGATTTATAAAGTTGCTACCAGATAAATGTAATAACATGCTCCTTAAGCAGGAAAAATTTCATTTAAGTAGGTGTAATGGTTCTTGAGAAAAAGGAACATAAACTTAATGAATTTAACATGGAGGCTTATGGGGCGTACATCTCACCTTAATAAAAACCACTTTAAAAGCTTTTAAATAATAAATTGACTTCAAAACTGTTGTGAAATAATACACTAATGAAAAGAAACCAAATATAAGGTTTTAATCAACTTAAAACAGAGCTAATTATCTCACATCATGATTAGAAAACTACATCATAAAAAACAAATATAAACAATAACAATTTAGCTCAGCTGAGTGGTAATTTGACATTTGGATTTATAAACATATGTAACATTACATTCACCCCCTCTTTTTTTATACATAGTCACTGAGGTAGGCAGGGGGCCTTCTGACTCTAGCAGAACGGCGAAGATCCGGTGTGTGCGTCCCAGGCGGAGACCGTAAATTATCATTGGTTTGAGGATCAGGGGCAGACGCTGGCGACGACTGTGAACGATCATGATCTTGAGAATCAGGAGGCTCTCTTTGATCTTCAGTATCTTGATAATTGTTTTGAGGAGAATCATCGGGAGTGGTTATAACACATTCTTCAGGACTTGTAGGTATCTCTAGTGGAGGTCTGGCCAGATGTCGCACTGATACTAAAGTTTCTCGGCCATCGTTGTACTTGATTCGAGCATAATCGGGATTTGCTTCTAAGAGTTGTGCTTGCTCTACTAAGGGTTCGTATTTGTTGTTTCTTATGTGTCTTCTTACTAGAACAGGCCCCGGATTCATCAACCATTGGGGTTGTGTGACTCCATAAAATGATCGTCTGGGATGCTTGAATAGTCGTTCGTGCGGTGTTTCGTTAGTGGCTGTACATAACAGGGAGCGAATACAGTGCAGAGTCTCTGGAATCACGTACTCCCACTGTTCAGTCTTCATGTTCTTGTTGCGTAGAACAAGTGATATTGTTTTCCATATTGTTCCATTGTACCGCTCCACTTGAGAATTGCCCTGGGGATTGTAGGGAGTAGAACGGCTTGTTGCTATTCCTTGGGAATGTAGGAATTCACTAAGTTCTCTAGACATGAAAGCAGAACCCTGATCAGAATGGATGAATGCTGGCATACCGAAAATCGAAAAGATGGAGGTCAGAGCTTTAATTACGGTTGATGCTGAAGTATCAGGGCAAGGAATGGCAAATGGGTATCTTGAAAACTCATCGACTACTGTGAGGATATATTTGTTCCGTGTTACAGATGGTATTGGACCTTTGAAATCAATGTTAAGTCTCTCGAAAGGAGCCATGGCTCGAACTAGAGTTGTTGGTGGTTTCCGATAGAACTGAGGTTTGACTTCGGCGCATATGGAGCAACTTGCTGTCATCTTGCGGACGTCGTCCAGTGAATAAGGAAGATTTTTGCTCTTCACAAAGTGAAACATTCGTACAATGCCTGGGTGTCCTGCATCGCAGTGAATTTTGTGAAGTTTCTCTGAGTCCCTTACCGATAGGAAGGATGTGACACGAGAAAACGCATCAGCTGCGACATTTTCTTTGCCTGAACGATAGACGATATCATAAGAGAAAGGAGCTAGCTCTAAGCGCCACTTCAGAATTTTGTTATTCTTGACTTTACCATAGTGTTTCTGATTAAACATGTATGAAACTGACTTTTGATCTGTAATTAGTTTAAACCGTCGACCAATAAGAAAGTGTCTCCATTTCTGAAGAGAGTCATATATTGCCAGAGCTTCTTTTTCTATTGCTGGTAGATGTTGTTCGCATTTGGTAAGGGTCCTTGAAAAGAAACATATTGGTCTTCCTGCTTGGGAGAGAGTGGCAGCTATTGTGTATTCTGACGCATCCGTTTCTACAGTAAAGGGAATATGTGGATCAACTGCAGTCATGCTAGATTTAGCTATTTCGTCTTTCAAAGATTTGAAAGCCATTACCGCCTCACCATCCAAAGGAAATGTTTTAAGGCTTGACAGAGGACGGACTTTTTCAGAAAACTTCGGGATCCATTTAGCATAGTATGAAAACATGCCCAGAGCTCTCTTGAGACTTGCATTGTCGGTCGGAGTTGGATATTCTAGGAGCGTTTTCAATCGTTCTGGGTCAGGGCGCATGGACATGTTTTCGACGATGTAGCCCAGGACCGAAACTTTAGTCTGAGAGAATTTGCTTTTGCCCTTATTGATCGATAGCTGATACTTGTCGACCGCATCCATGAATTTCTTGAGGTTGTGATCATGTTCTGCCTGGTTTCGTCCACAAACAGTAATGTCATCCAAGTAGGCGAATGTGTCTGATAGCTCCTCACTATCTATGATCTGATCAATAGACCGTTGAAAACAGGCTACCCCATTAGTAACACCAAAGGGAATGCGTGTATATTGGTCGAGTTTCCCATTGGCTTCAAATGCAGTAAAAGGCTTGTCTTCTGACCGAATCGGTATCTGATGATATGCTTCCTTTAGATCAATAGTGCTGAAAACTGAGTACTGAGCAATCTTAGAAACAAAGGATTCTATGTGAGGTAGTGGATAGGCGTCTAATTGAGTGAATTTATTAATTGTTTGCGAGTAGTCGACACACAAACGTTTCTTGTGACCATTATCCACAACAACGATTTGAGCTCTCCACGGCGATTGACTAGGTTCGATTACACCTTCAGAGATAAGCCTTTTTACTTCATTTTTGATGAACTTGCTTTCTTCCTCAGAATAACGCCGGGATCTTATAGCTATTGGTCTGACATCCTCTGTTAAGTTTTCAAAGAGAGGAGGTGGAGGTACCCTAGCACTTACTAGATTACATACATTGAAAGGGGGCCGTTTACCTCCAAAATTCAATTCGATGGTAGAGTGTTGGCGAAGGATATCATGTCCAATAACAACATCAGCGCACAAATTAGCTAAGACCAGAAGTTTTGCCTTGGGATAATAGTGTCCACTATAGTCGATATCAACAATGCAGTGGCCAAGAGTAGATGAAGTGTGACTTGTTGACGCCATAGATATATTATGTTTTGTAGCATATTTAAAGATATTGTATCGGTCAACAGCTTCCTGAGATATAAAACTATCGGAACTTCCTGTGTCTATTAATGCCTCAACTGGATTACCATTTATAGTCAGTAGTACAGTAGCTTTTGAAAGACATTTTTGTGAGGCAGCAAGTAAGGAAGAGGTCAAAGAGTTAACTTTTGAATTTTCTTTAGTCGATTGCCTATTCTCAAATGAATTGAATTGTTTCCGAGAGTTACACACTGTTGCCCAATGTCCTTTCTTTTGACATATCTTGCAAATGGAATCTCTTGCAGGACAGACCTTACGAGAGTGTCTAGATTTTCCACAAAAGTAGCATGAACCATTTTTAAGAGAAGAGATTTGGAAAGAGGACGGATCATGAGACTCAAGAGATTCAGTCTTAACCTCTGCCTTTGGATGACTACTGGGCTCAAGAATGGTTTGGGTTACTGAGTTGCAAGGCGCTACATAGGATAGTGCTTGATTTTCAGCTGCTTCCAATGTAGCAGCTTGGTTATATGCCTGATCAAGAGTTAAAGTTAGATTTTCTAGCAGTCTTTGGCGAATAGTTTGAGACTGCAACCCTCGGATAAATGCATCTCTAATATATTCGTTTTGATTTTCAGAGGCTGAGACAGATTTAAAATTACATGACTTACTAAGTTCTTTAAGTTTTCTTAGATACTGATCTATGCTCTCACCTGCCTCTTGCCTTCTTGTGGCTAGTTGATGCCGAGAATATATTTCATTTGTAGGTTTGACGTAGAGTTTTTCCAAGAGAGATATGGCTTCGTCGTACGAATTAGCTTCCGAGATGACCTCATGGATTGAATAATTTACAAAATTAAAAAGTAGTTTTAATTTATCTTCCTCTGCAGCACATATCTCATCGGTGAAATTCTCAAAAGTAGTTTTCCAATGCTTCCATCTTTTGTCTGCATGTGATTCATTTGGATCTAGAGAAAGTCTTTCAGGCTTAAAGTATTTGTCCATATTCTAATTTGATTGGAGTAAGAAAAAATTAAGTTGATTAAATTGTTGTGAAATAATACACTAATGAAAAGAAACCAAATATAAGGTTTTAATCAACTTAAAACAGAGCTAATTATCTCACATCATGATTAGAAAACTACATCATAAAAAACAAATATAAACAATAACAATTTAGCTCAGCTGAGTGGTAATTTGACATTTGGATTTATAAACATATGTAACATTACAAAAACATACCTTCAAAAGTTTTTACTTTGAAGCATTGAAGAGCTCCAAAAACTACCAACAAGTAATCAGATCCACAATCCAATACAGGTTAGCACTAAAGTAGTAAAAATGAAGGGAAGAGTAAGAACAAATTGGAGGGAATCATAACAGATTACCAGCTGATTATCAATGTGTAGAATATCAAAGAAATAAAAATAACAAAATAAATGGTGCTTATTACCCCTGGTGCTTATTATCCCAGTCTACCTCATGTTAAAAAAATATAAATCTATACTTATCTAATATGCTAAGGGTTTTTTTTGTCTTGAGAACTCCTCCTACAATTTTCAACCGATTTTCAAGTTTTTGGTGTCGTTGGATAGGGCTTGGTCTGTAGTTGTTTCCACCAAAAACTGATGAGAATCGGGCTTAAAATAAGGGCGCTATCCACAAATTAAAATTGAAATTTTCCCATTAGAATAACATTGAGATTGGTATGGAGCATTATGAACATCTGTTAATGTACAGCTGTAGTTTTTGGTAATCACTGATATTCACAATATTGGATTGGTCGAATGTTGTTGATTAGGAACTAAATGTAACTTTTGTATTGTATCAAAATAAATTGCTCGATGCCGAGCAACACGTGCACTAGTTCTGAAAAAATGATTAACTTATGGATAGCTAGCTACCGTACCAGCTGAACAGCATCAGTTTGACTCTAAAAACAAATACCTAGCTAGACTTCTGTGACTTTTAACAACGTGTACTGCGTTTACAGCTAAATTCTATATTTATTTTTTTTTTTTGCTTGTTAAAGGTGAAATGTAAAATTTATTTCAAGCTAATTTTTTTATCTGAAAAATTTATTTTAAAAACACGTGCCCTATAATTTTTGAATGCAAATTTTCTCCGAGATGAGGTTATGGTGTCATTTTATTCAGCATTTTAATTTTGATAAACCACACAATTTGAATCAAAATCATTATGGAGCAGCTTTTTTTTAATACTGATTTTTTCATGTTATTTGAGGGTTTTTGTTGGTAAACTACCATTAAAAATAAAAAATATTAACTAAAATGAATAAAACGCCTATAATTATCATGGTTTTGGAACTACATGACTTTCATACTCCCTATGTTAAAATTTACCATATTATAGCCTACTCCCTATAATTATACACTAAGTCCACAAAGTTTCAAACTATTGAGATTCTACTGGAGTTCGGTTTTTAGTTCATAGTAACCTCCATTGATTTGTTACTGTTTCAGATTAAGTTTGTGGTTTCATGGAGGAACTCTAATGTCTTTCACGTTCGGTGTGCTCCATGAAGATAAAGCTGTTGGTTGACAACATTGCTGCCCAGTTCAGTTTCAAAGGACAGAAAAGGAAAATCATTCAGACACTGGGGTGTGGAAAGCTGTTTTAGGTAGGCCTATGCAAGGAATCTAAAATAAATAAAGACAAGGTAGGGGTCAAGACATGCAACGCCCTCTATGAACCAGGTGTTCTTTTGCACCTATGACATCACCATTTACTAATACTGTTAATGCTAATGATGACGTCATAGGTGCAAAAGAACACCTGGTGCACAGAGAGCGTTGCGTGTCTTGACCTCTACCTTCTCTTTATTTATTTTAGATTCCTTGGGCCTATGTTTTTAATACTTTGAAAAATTAAGCAATGACAATTCCCTTTTTACATAATTTTTATATTTACTGTCACAACTATTCAAAATCTAATAAAAATAACCTCCCACAAAGAAAATTAATCATGTGCTTATTG
Organism: Neoaliturus tenellus; assembly: GCA_030545055.2. Taxonomy (NCBI): domain Eukaryota; kingdom Metazoa; phylum Arthropoda; class Insecta; order Hemiptera; family Cicadellidae; genus Neoaliturus; species Neoaliturus tenellus. The sequence continues at coordinate 259,501,962 of CM061532.1, forward strand.
ATGGTACGTCCTGGGAATCCGGCACAGCTTGAGCGACAACTACGGTGTCAGAAAGGTGGTCGAAGCCTCGACCTGCTATATGATTAAAGTTTTTTGTGATGCATACCAGAAGGAAGCTTTCTTATCGAGGCTGGAATGATTTATATATTTTTGTTTATTTAAGTTTGTTACGTCAAGGTACAGTAGAAATATTGTTATGTAGAAGCTAAATTTACTAAGTTTAGGTTGTACTTTAATAATAATTCACTACAGTTCAATGAGGGTTATTCATTTTAACGATGATATTAAAAATCCGCTATGCCAATAATGTGATTATGGTTTATACTTATGTAGAACTGAAATTTGCATTGTAATAATTGGTGGGCTCTAGGGGATTTAAAAAGATTGTGTAGGTATGGAATTTATTATATTGAAGCTCGTTATGTTATGAATGTTTGACTGTATAATTTTTTTACATTTACCTACAGCACAGACCAACTTTTTAAAATTTCTTAATTGGTTTTGGTCTTAGGCTACATAAGATGTAAACTTTTCAGGAATTTTGAAGGGATATGCAGAACTTAATCCTATACAGGATCGTAAATTTGAATGAAATTCTGTAATTCTAATACCTTTAATACCTTAATACCTTTATTGAAATAGCGACCTACAAATCATTCCCTTGAATTTGACACATACATAATGAAAACCAGTTCAGTCAGTTCATTAACTACTGAGGACTTAGCTTTACAACAGTCTATTAATTTTATAGTTGCATTTTAAATATTTTTAATTACCTAACCTTTGTTACTTTCTAATCATATATATTTTTCAGCTGCTGTGAAAGTCGTTCACAAAGAGGCAACAGGAAAAGACGCTATCCAACCCCTTGCAACTTGGCTGGCTAGAGCACCAGCAAGGATTCAATAGAGGTAAATAAAAACCAACTTAATCTTTACTTTTGACATGTTATGTATATACAGTAAATTTTTTAAACAGCTTTTCTGTAAAATTAATAATTTTGTAAATGTGTTGTGAACTATTTGAGAGCAAGAGGTACACCTTGTACCTCGCTAATGATACCTGTGCTCTAAACTATAAACATTTTTTTTATTAGCATGATACTTGTTGTTTTTAATCAGAAGTGAAAAACAAACATCTACAACTCCCAAAAATATATTTACACTTATACTTTGTATAGGATACAGACGGTAACTATATGAAACTATGGATAGTGGCAATCGATTTCGACCAGACAAATCGATCACCATCAGGCCCAAAGAGAGAATCCCAACTGGCTGGGGGGGGGTTCTCTCTGTGGGCCTGGTGATGATCGGTGTGTCCGGTCGAAATCGATTGCCACTATCCATCTTTTCATATAGTAAAAATCGTATGTATCCTTTGCAAAGTATAAGTGTAAATATATTTTTGAGTCTTGTAGACGTTTGTTTTTCACTTCTTTAAACTATCCTGCCCATTATGACTGTTGGCTGAACTAGTCTATTTAAAATTCTGATAAAGCGGAGATGGCCATAAGTTTATCATTCCCATCATTCCTTACTATTAATGATAATTTTCACATCACTTTTAAGCTAATAGTCAAATAAAGGGTTAGGCCTACTGTATTGTCCTAATAGTTTTCATATGATTACTTCCAATTATTTTAGTAAGTTATGCATAAGTTTCGTAGTTGTTGTTAATTAGGGGTGTGTGAATATGTAAACTTTAAATAATTTTGAATTGGATATCGTGGTATTCGTTATAAGAAATTTCTGAAAATACTTTAAGTTTGAACTGAATTGTTTTAACCTTTCAAATAGTTAGCTGGTTACCCAAAATCGCTAACAAAGCCCAACGTCTAGTTACGGTATTTAATAAAAAAATGTAGGAATAAAAAAATTAGCATATTATAGAACAGAACAATTGGATTTGCAACTACCAGCTAAATTGACAAAGAAAAATGAATAGCAGTTGTTCTAAGTTTGTAATTTGATATTGCCACGTTGATCAGTTGTGCAATAATTCTAACTAGAGATCGCCTCCTAGTCGAAATTCGACCAAAATTTCAGTTGATCTGGACCCAAGAAGTTAAAAAAACATTTTATAACTAAAATATCTGTTGTTCCTGTTTTTCTAGCATTTATTTTTACAACAGGTGTCTAATGAGTCAGTCAATTATCTTTCCTACATAAGATTAACAGTACCAGGTTAATCGAGCTTTGCTCGTTGGTTTCAATTCACTGTTGTTGAAGTGTGTCATGGTAATAAAGCTATAAAATTTCCACTAACAACCAACTACAGTATATTCCTCTTTACAGCTTACAGCTGTTTCAAAAAGACTGCTTTACACTAATGTTCCTTTATTTTTGTATACTTTTTGTTGTTATTTCGTTACCAAAATTGCAACTCATAAGGCCAATGTTGAAACTTACTATTTTAAAACTTAATTTTAGACTAAAGTTTAATTTTTTTTTTGGTGTTGACGCTGTTTCTAAACTTATTTTTGGGCCAAAACACTCTTAAATGCAAAGTGTAAGCAAAATCTACCCACTAGATTTTGAGATCGTGAAACACACATCCCTTCAGACAGTGCTCGTATTATTGTATAGGAGTACCAGGTTAACCGAGCCTTGCTCGTTGGTTTTAATTCACTTTTGTTGTAGTGTCATGGTAATAAAGCTATAAAATTTCCACCAACAACCAACTACACCTCTTTACAGTTAACAGCTGTTTCTAAAAGACTGCTTAAATAAATGTTACTTAATTTTTTATACCTTTTGTATCAATCGTATACAACATCATAAGAGTAACAAAAATGAGCACTCCCACCATCTATACCCACCAGTGGCCACTGATTTTTATATGACATTGAAAAATCTGGGTACTCAATGTTGCCAACCCTAAATTGATGAAGTACTTAAAAAAACAAAATTTATTTCGAACATCCTACAACATCTCTTGGGTTAACTAGAGAAGAGTCAGGCAATATGTAAAAAGGTTGATTGCATTTTTATTGTCAGCGCTGGTCAGGTACAAATAAATAGGAACATTTAACAATTATTTTAGCCTACCTCTCCAGCGACTGTTGTAAGCAAAATTTCTTACAGCAGTTTATGTTTTACAGGTTGGCAAAGAAGATGAACGAGCAAAGAAAGGAGATACCGGTAGTCAATAATGATGACTCATCATAGATGTTTTTCATATAATTGTTTGTGAATAGTTTTATAAATATTATACATATTATACAAATTGAATTTAAATTTTCTTGTTTATATATAAATCCTGTGTCATTTTTCAATAATTTTTTCATATTGGCTTGCTTTTTAAGTTTGCATTTTTTTACCAATAACACATATATATTCTACTCATTAGTTTAATAATGTTAGAAACTTTTTTGTATTTTCCTTAATGACATTCAGATTTGGTTGAATTCAAATTTATTTGATATTTTGTTTAATTTATTTGTGCTCGTATACTTCTGATAAGAGTATATATTTATAGATGATTAAATGGTCTAATGAGGAAGGGGTTTAAAAAATTCAGTACACCTATTATTAATGAACAGAGTTTCTCATAACAGTTTGAATTCATAAATCTATGATTGATTATCATATTTTTTGTACTTGCTTGAGTGTGTATTAATTGAACACAATAAAATTATGCTCAAAACTTTAGTTAACAGCACTTACATTTTTTATTTAACACAGGAAACTATTTTGCATATGTATATCCATATATTTTTTAATTCTTTTAAAAATACTTTCTAGTTTGAATTTTTATGGAGGTAAACTTCCCACTCTAGAGGGGGGGGGGACTTTATTTTCCATTCATTCATTCATTCATTCATTCAGAATACATCACATTACATCAATAAATAATTGACAGGTGATAAGTCAAAGAATCTTAAATCTATAATTAATTATTTGTTGGTACAAATAAAAATATTTGTAATAATAAATACATGAACAAAATGTTTTTTCCTCATCTACAAAAAATAATAATAATAAATAATAATAATAATATTTACAATAATTAGACATTTTAATGGCCTTCCAAAAATTCATCTAATGAATAATAAGCCTTCTCCAGTAGCCACTCTTTTAAATGTTTTTTAAATTTTGAGAGAGAATCAATATTTTTTAGAGAAACCGGTAATTTATTGTATATTTTTGGCCCACATTCAAAGCTAATGTTGTAAATCGTTTATTTCTGTATTAGTTGAGTGGTAGTTTCCATCATGGAAAGTGTTTTTTCTATGTGAAATAGTGTTTTACAACAGAGGTAAGCCAAGGTCTGAAAATGTGATTGTGCCCAGAAAATGACTTGCGCTCCAAGTGATGAACAATGTGCTCTGAGATAGTAAAAAATGCTTGTAAATGGTTTGAGTAGAGGTTTCAAATTTTTGCTTGATATTTGGGATGATTTAACAATGTTTTTCAGGATCTATATGAAAGGTTTTGGAGGGAAGTTATAAACATTTATAAAAACATTTTTTTGGAAAGTCAGACATCTGCTAAAAGTGATTTTTAGTAATTTAGAAAAGTGTTTTTTGTAGCTTCATAAAACATTTTTTGAGGAAAGTAGGAGTCATTTTTAAAATGATTACTGAAAACCGTTCTAAAATCATTTTTTATAATCCTTAGGAAAATATTTTTGAAATCATTTGGAACACCTTTCTAAAGTATGTTTAAAACGTTTTCCAGGTCGTACATAAAACGTTTTCTGAGGAAAGTAGGAGTGATTTTAAAAATGATTTCTGAAAACCGTTCTAAAATCATTTTTTATAATCATTAGGAAAATATTTTTAAAATCATTTTGAATGCCTTTCTAAAGTATGTTAAAAACGTTTTCCAAGTCGTCAAGAAACGTTTTCTGAGGAAAGTAGGAGAGATTTTTAAAATGATTTCTGAAAACCGTTCTAAAATCATTTTTTATAATCTTTAAGAAAATATTTTTAAAATCATTTTGAACATCTTTCTAAAGTATGTTTAAAACGTTTTCCAGGTCGTACATAAAACGTTTTCTGAGGAAAGTAGGAGTGATTTTAAAAATGATTTCTGAAAACCGTTCTAAAATAATTTTTATAATCATTAGGAAAATATTTTTGAAATCATTTGGAACACCTTTCTAAAGTATGTTTAAAACGTTTTCCAGGTCGTACATAAAACGTTTTCTGAGGAAAGTAGGAGTGATTTTAAAAATGATTTCTAAAGCCGTTAGCAAAATCCTCTTTTTACATCCCAAGCAAAATATTTTCTTAGTTATTTTTAACACGTTTTAAAATATTTCTAAAAATATTTCCTTACATCATTTTAGAACATTTTCCGTGAAAAGTAGGCGTTGATTTTTAATATCTTTTTGGTGTACGTTTTGCAGTCATTTTAAAAATATTTCTCGCTACTTGGGACGTTCAAGATAATCATTGTCATTACCAGATATATCGCTAACAATACTATCCACAGAGTCCATAAAGTAGTGGTTGAAGTCCCCAGCAGAGGCAAAGCCTTTATCCATGGTTGTGGGATCTGGGTCTGCTTTCATTAATTAGTTCCCAGGCCGCCTTACATGGATTCGCAGACCTGGTAATCGTGTCAGCAGCTGCAGCCTGCTTCGCCTCGCGGAGTTGAAGTCGATAGTCTCTCCTCAATTCACGTACATAAGGTGAAAGACAGGGCCTACTCTTAGCTAAGTCATGCATCAATAAGATATAGTTTTTGAAGTCAGCTAATTCCTTTGTGTACCAATTATTTATCTTCCTTTTGTTGTTACTACTGATCACTTTTAGGCCTACATTTTTATGTTTCACTGGAAAATGATAGTCAAACTTAAACTTGAATTTGTTAAAAAACTCACCAAATGCAGTGTTTGCCGAGAGTCCACACAAGGCATCGTACCACAGAGCAGTTTGACTTGCAATGTCGTCACAAAATAAGCTCAAATGAGCCTCGTTAAAGAGTCTAAAAGAAATTGATTTGGGTTGAAGACCCAATGCATCTTTCATTACACTACTAGATTTAAGCTTGAGAAAAATGTGTTTATGATCAGCAATTTGATCATTGCTAACTGTTACATCAAAATTCCAAGAGTCAATATTAGTAATAAAAGAGTCTAGACTGGACTTGTCCCTCGTTGGTACATAAACACTACTGTAGAAGCCGAAACTACGCAGAGTGTTCATAAAATCAGTTGATTCCCTGCCAGGCTTTACTAAATCTATGTTGTGGTCTGTGCCAATAACAACAGAAAGATTAAAAGAAATTAAAAATGTCAGACAAAGCTCAAGCAAATTAAGAAAACGTTCCACAGAGCCATTCGGTGAGCGATACATGGCAACTACAATAAGGTCAAACTCATGCAACAAAACAGCAGTAAACTCACCCTCAAATTCCACACAGAAGTCACTTAGGTCCAAAAAAGTAATTCCCAACCCGGATTTCACATAAATGGCAACCCCACCACTAGGGTTAGTTCTACAGTATTGAGAAGCTAGTTCAAGGCAACTAATATTGTTATAATAGGGTACTTCATCTAATACCAGCCAATGCTCAGACACACACAACACATCCAGGCTATTTTCTTCACATAACAATTCCAGTTCAATAACCTTATTCCTTATGCACTGTACATTAATTGAGCACAAATTTAGTAGGCCTACAGTAGTCCTATTGGTAGGTGAACTTACACTCGAAGTTAAACTAGGTTCACCCGAGGTTTTGCTAAAAAAGTCTGAGACTTTACGAAACTAGGCTTAGGCCTAGAGAATTTCTCAACAAACTCCCTTACCAAAGTTCCCACCGGCCAAAAGGCAGCGTCCAGGATTTTCACTGAGTCCGTAGGTTTAACCCCCAACTTAAAGGATTTGTATGAATCGTGTTTGGGTTTAAGTTCAACACATTCAACGTCTATATTAGCTTTTTTCATATAATTCACCACATCATCATTACTAACTCCGACAGAAAGCCTGGATATAAATATCCAGTCCTTTTTTTCCACAGCCCTTAGGCCTATATCTGTTTGGTCAGAAATGACAGGTTTTGTACCAATAATTGGATTACCTTGTCTCTTCCTCTCACTCTTTCGATTACGTTTATTGCTAAACGTATTCCACGGTCCGTCCTTCACACGGTTAGGAGGATTGATCTCTGGAAAGTCATCATCATAATTTGCATTGATGATTTGGGACTGCGTATCGACGCCTACATTAACCCTACTCTCGTCAATCTCTGCCTGGTTATTCTCGTATGACTCAGTTTCTGAAGAGGACTGAGGCGACTTATCCTGTATTTCCTCCCCAGGCTTAAGCCTAGGACCAGAACAGTTCTGAGATTTAGGCTTAGATTTAACACTAGATTCCAAGATACCATCCAACTTATTATTCAGTTCGATATTGTCATTGACAACTCCCTTAACAATAGAGATCAAATTCTGCACTACCGAGTTTAAATTAATAAACTCTTCAACATTTCCAATCCTTGTTTGCAGCCTTTTGAGGTTAAAGTCACAAGACTCGCAGAACCATTTAGATTTCTTTCCTAATGTAGTCAACAGTTCATAATCACTTTTACACACATTTACACATGCAATGTGGTACCATCTAGCACAAAAGCCTTCACAAAAAACCGCATTACTGTTACTTTTCACCAATTTGAAACAAGAACCACAATTTGGATCCACCAACTCATCCGCCATGACAGTTCAGATAGGGTGGTTATGGGGGCTATGGCGTTATGGGGGCTCTAAATCACTAAATTAATCCACAAAGCCATACCAGATCAAGGTGACTGGAGGCCAGGGCCAGGTGAGCTACATCCCGTAAGAGTAATGGTGTCACTTTCTGCGACATCCGTGGATGTCGCCACAGAGGTTTAGCCTGTTACAAAAGTGTAAAAAATTTAACATTTTACTCTTTGTTACTTGCAAGTGTTGCCAACCCAGCAGGAAACAACAATCGTTCTCGTTTTTTTTTGAGATTTTTGTCTCAACTATTACTAAAACAAGGAATTTCAAGGCAAACTATGTAGAATTTATGGTTTTAGTTTTACCTTGGGTGATAATTGTTGATTTGGTCACCATCCAATGGTTTGTTATTAACTTATAATCCAAATGTAAAATAGAGTAATATGGTGTCGTTACGATAAATATCGTACCCGTGGCAAGACTGCTTCATTCTCTTTTTCAATCAGCTGTGTAATGGTAAATATAACGTAGCTTGACTTCCGTTTTAGTTTAGACGCTTCATAACCGGAACACAAAAAAAGCTATTCAGCTGACCTGGGAAGAAGTTATGATTCTTCCTCTACAGACCTTGATACCAGATAACTTAGGCCTAGACTTAACCATTGACTAAGGATACATATTCTTATACTTGTATCCTTAGTCAATGGCTTAACTAACTGCTAAATGGCCATGACGTCATTTTGGTACACAAGTATATGACTACGAGGAATCGCAACCCGCGGGGACGGTGCTTTCAGCTGGAGATCAAAGTGCGATGTCCAAACTTACTACGTCATATACGTGTACCAAAATGAATTCAAGACCATTTAGCAGTTAAGCCTGTATAATCTAGTATGGCCTTGATTCCACCCACATGCCCCTTTAGGAGTTGCCCCAATTTTTTTCTTAATAGACCAAACTTATAGTTTATGTGTCATTTGTCAACTATATTGATATTAACGGCGTAAGCCAATTTACACCCACATAGCAAAAAAAGCTTGATTCGAACTTGATTCAAGATTGATTTTTGAGGCTTGAAGGTTTGATTCAAACCTTACCAGTCGAGCCTGAAAACTTGATTCAAACTTGATTCAAGGCTCTTAGTCACCGTGGTGTGAAATCGATTTCAACTTGAATCAAGTGTTTCATTCAATTCTTTTTCAAGTCACTTTCAAGCCTTGTCTAATCTTTTCAAGTCTTTTTTAAGCATCTTTCAAGCCCTTTCAAGTGTTTTTCGAGCCTCTTTCAAGCCTTTTTCAAGTCTTTTTCGAGTCTCTTTTGAGCCTTTTTCAATGGGTTTTCAAGCCTTTGTCAAGCCTTTAAATATTTTCAAGCTCTTTTCAAGTCTTTTTCAAGGGCCTTTCGAGCACTTTTCAAGGGTTTGTCGAGCCTTTTTCAAGCCTCTTTCAAGTACTTTTCAAGGATCTTTCGAGCCTTTTAAAGCCTCTCTCGAACCTGTTTCAATTACTTGTTTTTTAAGTCTTTTGGAAGTCTTTCGATTCCTTTGCAAGCCTTTATACAATTTTTTAGCCTCAATATTTACTCAATATTAGCCTCAATAAATACTCAATTATTTACTGAAATGATTTGGAGTAAATTGTACTAGTAAAATTTTTAAATTGATAAATCCAATCATAGGTTCCTTCACTACCTATAATGTAAAGGAATAGGAACTGATGCAATTTTTGTCTCAGGGTTAAAGTGGTTTAATTTTTTTTAATCCACAAAATAATGGATTTGAAAATTTGTGAGAATCCTGATTTAACCGTCGTTGTTTGTCAAAATTGCACTTGCTAAAAGTCATTTCATTTGTATACATTGTTTAGGGGTCGTCCATAAATTACGTCATCTGAAAATAGGGGGGAGGGTCCAGATTGAAAATGACGGTAAGGTGATGTGCAAGGGGGGGGTCGACTTTGATATGACGTCATTTTAAATATGATGTAATATATCAAATTTTAACAGTAAAACAATGATAAATTCTAACACAACTCAACTATTATAAAATAATCATTTATAAAATACATTAGACTATTTTAAGGCATCGTTTTATAGTTTATTTTTCCATTGAGAAAGTCATTTTGGCTTTATTTCTGAAGGTAAATTCAGATTTGATTGGTCAATTTTTTTAGTTTATCATGTAACGTTTAAAAAGCATTATTTTTACTTCATACGGAGGTTTGTTAAAAATGACGTCATTTTTCCGAGAGGGGGGGGGGTCAGACAAATTATGATGGTAGGATGATTTTAGGGAAGGGGGTCCAAAAATGGGCAAAAAGCGATGACGTAATTTATGGACGGCTCCTTAATAAGATGTTTGGGCAAGCTTGTTTGTTCTTATGAGTACCACCAGTTTTATTTTATTACACAAAGGTAATCAAAGGGACCAATAAAAACCCATACATTAAACGTTTGTAAATATTTTTATTAAAACCGCTATAAAATGTCATTTATGCTCATAAACTCTAAAATATGCATTTAAGCTTGAACCATTGAAGTCAATATGACATAGTAGCGATGTACGAGTAAGATGGCAAGTGTGGACCGACGATGACGGATGATTGTACCCTCTCTCTGTCTGTTGTAGTGTGATATGTGGCTTATAGTAGTTGTTAATACGAATAAAACCTTCTTATAGATAAATATCACAACAATAGTAAACAAATTAGATTATTTCTATCTTACGATTATCATTAAAACTAAATCTTAAACTAACTTTTTTGTGAATAAAACTAACACATAGTTTGAAACAGAAAATAAACAATTTGAACTAAGTAGGTAGGCCTATTACGTTTAAATAAAAGAATAAGAAACCGTTTATGTCTTAAAACATGAAAGTATTGTAAGTGTATTGCAATGTTAAACTAATAAATATTATCATTTCAATATTTGCATCACAAATAATACTAGTTATTATGAACTTGAACAAATTTGTCTGGTGTTACAACAATGGAACTCCCTTTAGTGTTTTTAACACAATAAAAAGCTTCTTGATTAGCATTATACGTCACGTGCTGGTAGGCTAATGATATTCAGGTTGAAATAATAAAACGTCTTCCAACACTACTCGATATATTTACACTCATACTGTAAATGTTTACAGACGGTAAATATATATAAAAGATCTTATAATGGCGATCGATTTCGACCAGTCACACCGGTCATCATCAGGCCCAATCAGAGACTGAGAGTATCAGGATGGCGTCTTTAAGACGCCATCCTGAGCAGTATAAGTGTAAATATATCGAGTAGTGTTGGAAGACGTTTTATTATTTCAACCTGAACAATAAAAAGATAAGTTCAATATTGAAACGTTATAAAATATGCATTAGGTGGTTAAAAGTATTGAAAATATCACCTGCACACCTTTATAAACGTAAAAATGGAGTGATTGTATTGTTTTAATGAAACAAAACATTACATCTTATAATATTATGTTTTTATTGAGATTAACAATTTTGTGTTAGAAGCCAACTCGGGACTATAATGAAGAAGATAAATTTAGTTAGTAATTGCCTTGAAATAGCTATCAGACTAAGTTAAAAGGCCTGCATAGATTAGGGATATTTTCTAAGGTGTTCTCAGTTTTCTATTTGAGTAAAATCTATTGAAAGCGTTTTATCTTGGTGTAGAATATATTGCATATTTTTTATGAACTAGTAAGGAATGATCTGATATAAGATCAAAATTAAGGAATGGCAACAAATTTAACTGGATGAAGCAAGTATTATTTTAACAGTATAATCACAAATATTATAACCTTACACTCGTACAGTACAGAGCATTTGGCTTTAAAATTAAACGTTCAAAATGTTCATTTGCAGAATCTTTTATTTTTAAATCAGGTATTAGAGCTTTTTGGCGTTTCTGTCATACTACTAATGTAAGGTTAGGTGTATTTTTAAATCATACAATTTTCTATACACTTGTACAAGCCAGCCCATCAGCTTGATATATATGCTTGATATTATGCCGAAGGTTTATATAGATAGCACCACCGCAGCAGTTTCAAACGTGATGATCATTTAATTTGAAACCATTTATTCACCATTCAATGAAGTGTTAACAAACTGTTTAACAAAACATTCAAATATGTTATGATATGAGCAGGCCTTTTGTATCTTATTTTCATAAAAAGTCTTTAGGGACCTTTTCGTAAAGCCATTTTTCACATTGGGAATTTCTTCTACCGAAATTATTGTAATACATTATAGCAGTGGGTTAGCAGTACCGTACGAGTGTTTAATCTATGGTAACTAATAACAACAATGAACATATACTAAATCATACATTAAATTGTTTAATAAATAACCAAATATTTCTATTTAACATAAAACCTTTAGTATGAATCAGCTGAAATAAGAATTCTTTTGGTAACGGTCTATAGTTTAAAATATTCAAAACCCTACAATCGATGAGTTCTAAGAAAAATTTGTCTAGCTATATAATTTTAAAAGAGTTAATGTAAACTAGTTAATTCCAAAGGTTTGTCGAAAGCTATCAAATGCAATAAGAAGCTACCATTACTTTATGAAGAAAAACTAGTAAACTAACCTAAGACCTTGCAAAGGGAAACTGTTTATTGCATGTACTTTCTTCTTTTTTAGAAAAAAATATTTTAAAATGGATGGTCTGTGGTGTACGTGGTCTTTGAGCTCATTCGATTTCAGGTACCAAACTAAATGAGAATTAAAATGATTGAAAAATTTACTAAAACTATTTTGTGTACTGTTGTGGAAGAGTGTTTGGAAAGGCTTAAATAATCTTAAGAGTTTGAGCTCACTGTGAGATCTAGTTGAAGCTTTTAGTGAATGAACATCCTGAACTCTGAAAGCTCATGATGGCGCACTAGCTTGGACATGACATGTACCTACTGAAACCTACGGAATTGTCAAACTGATTGATGGTTTTACATAAAATAATATGTAGTTTTACAATTAACTGTACATTTCGGGGTGTAAAATATGTAAATTATTCTAAAATCAATATTTAGAAAATGAAAATGATAATAATTATAACCATTTATTATACAAAATCAACTAGATCTCACATTAAATTAGTTTATTACACAATGATTGTTTCATAATATAAGGACTAAGGCAGAGTAATATTCATTTAAAACACTTTAAAGATATTTAATTTAAAATATAACTTGCAAGGATGACGTTTTCTGAATTAATTCTTTAATGTAGGCCTACTTTACAAGTAACGTACTTTAAGTACTTTAACGTACTCTTATGTAATGTACTTTACAAATATTTAAATATAAACTTTGATAATGTAATCTTAAGAATTACAATTTAAACTTTTTTAACTTCCAGAAATTTGAACTCGTGTTTTCCATGAAGATAAAATGTGACCACATTCAAATGCAATTGATTTGTAGTAAAATAAAACAATAAAATAGTAATCAGAATTCGTTACAATATAGATAGGATTTAATTAGTAAACTAATAATTTGAATCATTTACTGTGTGTGCAACCCAGCATTATATCTTGGTCATTTAATAGTGTCGTAAAGTTAAAATCTGACAACATTGATTTCACTTTACTAAACTATATTTGATCAGCTTTTCCATAAAATCTTGTCTGGTATACAGTACATTCCAAATCCAAAGTAAAATCACACTGGAGTAAAATACCATATAATCGCAATTATTTGTCCTCTGCACTGAATATTTGAACATTTGTGGGAAATTGGAAGGAACTCACATGATGAAACAATCAGCACTTAAGGTAGCTTAAACAATATTGATTACAGTAAGAACACAATGGGCGTATCACATCAGAAGACGGCGGTGGTGCGGTAGAGGCCGGTGTATCCGCAGAGACGAGCTCTCAGCGCCGGTATCAGCACTGCTGCTGCGGTAAGGTCCTGCAGGAAGTTAGAGCACTCCACCATCAGCAGGTACAACTTGTCGCCGTTGGACTGCGACTTGTGCAGAGTGATCCGCCGGAGACCCACGGACTTGGGGAGGTACCGGTAGATCATCCGGGCCCCTGCGGGAACACGGAGAAGTTATAAGGATTTGAGGATGGGCTTAAGGCTCCGGTCTACCTGAGCCCGAACAACAATGCCGAATGCCGCCTCGTGGCCGTAGCGCTAGGCGAGTTTTATGGATGCAGAGGTTTACGGGAATCGTGTTTTTAAAATTAATTAATTAAGATAGAGATTGGCTCTTAATTTTTCTAAAAGTACAAAAACGGATCTTGTCTTCTGTGTTTCTAGAATTTTTTAATAAAATTTCTAATTTCAGTTATGACTGTGCAAAATCATCTGTTTTTCTTGATTTCTAACTGAAGTTTTTCATTTGTTTTGATGAAACTACCAAAGTGAGATTACCAAAGTGTAAGAAAGGAAATCTAGCACCGTTATTCTGCTTTAATTATAACACCTTAGTCATAGCTCTAGGGTGCATTAAGCCTACATAACAGGATTCTAAAAAACCCCTTGCATTTGCATCGAGAAAAACAAATGATTTTATACAGTTATAGGTGAAATTAAAAATTTTATTTAAAAATTCTAAAAAGATAGTAGACGAGATCCGTCCTTTTACTTTAAGAAAAAGTTAAGATTCAATCTCTATCTTAATTGGTTATTTTTAAAACATGATCCCCGTAAACCTCTACATCTATAAAACTTGCCACGAGAGAAAAACATATGATTTTAGACAGTTATAACTAAAATTAGAAATTTTATATAAAAATTCTAAAAACACAGAAGACAAGATCCGTCTTTGTAGTTTTAGAAAAAATTAAGAGCCAATATCTATCTTAATTAGTTAATTTTAAAACACGATTCCCGTTAACCTCTGCATCCATAAAACTCGCCTAGCGCTACGGCCGCGAGGCGGCATTCGGGCTTGGGTATACCGGAGCCATATAGAGCAAAGGCTGATGTGAACATATGCTCCCCCCCCGTGGGAATTTTCGACATATACATTTTTGTGTTTGTATTGACATGTACTTTATGGTTTTAGGTGTTTGCCACTTAAAAATTACAGCATATCCAGAAAAATACGAAAAAAACCATAAAAAATATAAAATCTACTATCATCATTAAAATGATTTAGTTTCAAAAATCTTTTGACCGAAAATACTAACAGTTTTCTTGGCCAATTTTATTAATTAATGGGTCATTATAAAGTTCTCTACTTAAATATTTCCAAATAATTATGATTTTTTTTTAGATTTATGGTGAAAAAGTGAAATAACTAGTTTTATATACAGTGTGGTTGAAAAGTCCCGGAACGGTGAAATATATTTTTTACCAATATAGATAAAGTTACAAGACTTGGTATATCAATAATGGCCATAAATGTCTACTCTTTTAAGACATTAACACTTTTTTACCCCTTAAGGGGGATGGCCCATGAGGAGTCAGACAAAATTCTTAAATAGCAGCATAGGTCATGTTTGGTATCAAATTAAAGGTCCCAATTAGTAGAGTACAATGCCGCAAACCCGACGTTAAAAGGTTGAGTATAAAGAAAGTTATTGCATTTTAAAGTTTTACCCGTATATTTTAATGGAAACTTTGTTTGCTTGCCATTTCCGTTTCGATCATCCTTTTGAAGTCTAGTTTGCGGCATTGTACTCTGCTATGTGAGACCTTTAATTTGATACCAAACTCGACCTATGCTGCTGATTAAAAATTTTGTCTGACTCCTCGTAGGCCGTCTTTTCTTGGTTTTCTGGAATATGCTGTAATTTAAAAAGGGCAAACAACCGAATTCTTAATCTAGTAGGCAATACCAACAAAAAAAAGTATAAGTCATAAATTCCCATGGGGGGGGGGAGGGTTTCATATTGTCGGCCCATGGTCTAATAGTCATCTTCACCCCTGGACCAGTAGCCCATTGTTGCCCAGTCGGCAATGTTAACCATACGGCTTTTAATGCAAAACATGGTATTTTATTCCCCTGATTCGGACGCCGTTTTTCAACCGATTTTCTTTTAACTTGGTAAGTGTTTAGTGTTTAGTTTTAGCTATATATTAGGCCCCTCATAACTCGAAATTTAGAAAGTTTAACTAATATTACTTAGGAAAATTGAGTTACTTTGCCATACGTCACAGAGAGTAATATTTGTTAAATTTTCAAACTTTCGAGGTATGAGGGGCCTAATACAACTATTCTTCTAAACACTTACCAAGTTAAAAGAAAATCGGTTGAGAACGGTGTCCGAAACAGGGGAATAAAATGCCATGTTTTGCATTAAAAGCCGTATGGTTAACATTGCCGACTTCGCAACAATGGGCTACTGGCCCAAAGGTGAAGATGACTCTTAAGTGTTAATAAAATTTAAGTGTGTAATTTTTTTTCTCAGGCAATGAATTTACCTACATATTATACTTTTCGTCTGTTAATCAGAGCAGACAAAATCACTGCCATGGCTAGGAGATTTTCAACAGCAGATATTTCGTTCAGTTTTACATTACAAGACATACTCCACCGAGCATAGTTATTCCGCGATTTACAGTTGATGGGCACAAGATGTGTAGGGATGTGTAGGGATGAACTGTCAAATCATGTATTTAGTCCACATATTCTTAATAGCAACGTCAATTGTTGTAATCACATTAATTACAACTACAATCTTAATAATAAATACAAAATAGCAAAAATATTATAAAACATTTGGGACCTTTCAAGTCTTTCAAAGTTAATTAAAAATTAATATTTCTAATTTAAAGATACGAAACATTAGAAGAAACATTTTTAGCAGCTTCAAGTTACGTGGTATGAAATTTTATAATTTTTAACAACTTTAGGCTACAATATATCTACGATGTATTTTAATTAGTTCAAAACCTATGCCAGGTACCACACTACTATAAATAGTGAAAAAAAGAAAATTTTAGAATTTACTAGTAGAGTTAGAAAAGGTATCGACAGTCAACGAGAGAAATTCACGGGCTATGTGTTATATATATTCACGGGCTATGTGTGAAACGCAAGAAAAGTTATAATGTTGTAAGCTAACCTTGACTACTACCATGACAGCTTTTCTCCCAATAAAGGGACTTCCATTGCTCCTCTAGCAAATGGCTTTAAGAAACTATTTCATCCTTGTTTTATACAAATACCAATACGTGTTATAATTTAAAATGTATTAAATATAGCTCTCTCATTATGGCCAGCCATAACAGGCTCACGTTGCTTTGGAGGGTGGTAAACTTTTTTACCATTGTTTTTCTCAGATAATATTACATAAGAATAAAAAAAAAGCAATAGTTTGCAATCTCATTTAGGTTGAAAGTTATTTGACTAGACTCTGCTCTGCGTGACTAGATTGGGATTGGTAGCTCGTTTCGACATTGGATGTCATTACTAATCCCGCAACAAGCAAAATTTAAATTTAGAAAGACAGGGGTAATAATAACTAAGTTTAAAAAAGTATATATAGCACAGTATGTATTAGACGACATATTTATTTATATTGTTGTTTATACATGCGTCTTTTGATTCGAGTCAACATCATAAGATAAGGGTGAAGACTTGATGACCAGCCAACAAGTCAGATGCGCATTTGCTGTACATTTTAGTTTTTAATGGGTGTGTCTTTTGTAGGGTCTTGGTATATTTAGTTCTTTTAAGACTTTCTTCAAAATAAAACTTTGAACTTAACTTTATAAGCTTAGCGACTTTGCGTTCGGATCGATTATGATTAATACTAAATTAGGTTACAAACCCTTTCTGTCATCAATCTTGTCATTAACGCTGTGTTTCATTACCTGCTTCGGGACTCACCCGCCCATTAGCGAATGAATATATCGGGGTCAGATCAAAACTTGTTGACACATGTCTTTAAAATTATTTGTCAAGACGGTGTTTTCCACTCAAATTGATTTGATGATCGGGTACCACAAGATTAAAGACCCAGTTGATGCTGACGGATAAGATATGTTAAGTAATTTGTTTTCAGTCTAAATTAAATGTATGGCAAATTGTGTATGAATAAATCGGCAATATAAAAAAATAAAACACTGTTTTAATGAAGGTGAGAAGTAAATACTAGCCAGTTCTGTTACTGTAATAGAACTACGATAACTAGCCCGTTAAGTATTTGAGACTTTTTGAACTGTTAACGAATTCGGCAAAACCAACTAGGGAGCATGGGGGCGGAGCCCCCTTTGAGCCGTAGGTGAGTCTATAATGGTATCGAATCACCATTTCGTTTCTTAAAACTGGTTGCCAATGCAGCGTAGCAACCTGCTTACTTGCTGGACAATGACGGTCCATTTGGTAATAGAAAACACACACCAAACAATCATTTTCAACCGACAGTTTATCGTTAGACCTGCCACTGACCGGTCCAGTAGAGCCAGTTCTTCTCGAACTTCTCACCGTCGTCACCCTCGAACACCTTGTACACGGAGATGATGTATCCGGTGGCCTCACTGTTGGGCCTCTTGGTCCCCGTCTCCAGCGGTGGTCTAGCGATCGTCGCCACCTGTGGCCACACTTCCGGTTACTTCCGGTACCAACAGCTGCAGCTCAGTTTTACTATTTATGATTTACAACCTAAATTTTACAAGAGTTGATTGTTATATGTTATAGAGATTAATGAAAAATTTGGGTGAAATTTTAAAATTTGGAATGCTAATGGGGAAAAATTGAGTCACAGGGAAAAGGTTAATTCAACACTATTTATATTTCATTGATTTACTGAATAGTTACTTCTATAGTTATAGTTTTACCTCTTATTTTACTGCCTGCATTAACAAAATATATAGCATAAACTTTTCAGACTTTAATAGTTTATTTCTGAAATGCAAGGAATATCTACCTAATTTACTATGTTTTGAAACGGCTAAACAAATAACGACTATTAATATTCTTATGTATACAAAAACTATTTTAAATTTTGATTACCTTTGTTAACGATTTCAAATGAAAAAATTAGTAAACTGTTTTAAGACGATTTAGCTTACATAAAATGGAAATGAACACTTCAAAAATAGACTAAAATGGTCTTGATAAAGCCAATGAAGCCTATTTTCTATGTGTGTATGAACACTGTACATGCCGGTTTTCTGTTTTAAGCTAAACGAATCCCTGAAAAGACATGTAAGATTTACTCAACGAAAGACATTTTCAAAAATGTAAATCCAACTGTAAGTATCTTTACCTCATTGAACAAGTCGAAGGTGTGTGCCGCCGTGTATCTCGTGCACTGAGGGTCGAACTTTTTGAGTGACGTCGCTCTGCAGTTGAAGAAGAATTCTCGAGGGTCCGTTTGGTTCTTGTTGATCAGATAGTAGGCGATGAAGGGGAACTCCGCTAGAAAATTTTAAGGAAAATTTGGCGAGAAATCTTAAATACTGCAATGACATTAAGTGTGTTTGTAGTTAGATAAATAAATTTTATATAACTTTCTAACACACCTTGAAAGCTATTCAACTAATTATATTACATGTGAGATGAGATTGTATAACCATGGAAGGAAGGTCTAATCAAGCCAGATAGTCATGAAAAGAAAGAAAAGTACCATTAAAAAATTCGGACCGGGAAAACTTATGTTTGTTTTGAAGGAAATATAAATAAAAGTTTCTCGCCCCCTTAAAGTATATCTGCATTTCGTATGTTAGACCAGAAGTAAAAAAAAAAAAAAAAAAAAAAAAAACGGGTGGAAAATTAATAGAAATAATTTTAGAAGTTAAAAATTTTTTACCCTAATTCTTTGGCATAATTTGTATGCTAAAGAATGGATAAAATATACCCTTCGTATAGTTTGGTAGTTTTTGTCCTAGAAAGTTTATAAGATACACTTCTCCGTAGAAAAATTAAAGTATCTGAAAGTCTCCAAAAATACTAACATTCTTCAAAGAAAATCTAGGTAATTGTGATATTGGTGTGGCTTCAGGGAGATCTAAGATATTTGTCAATCAATATTTATATTTAGCTAAACCCACTTTTGACCACCGTTGACATTATCTATATAGTATTTTAATCCATGGAAATTAATGGAATTTGAGTTATACCGTGATTAAAATTGGGTTTTGGAGTATAAGTATCTGAAATCTTAAAATTTTTAAAGCCGTAGTGGCACACACAGATTAAACGGAAGTAAAAAGTAGCAAATCAGTGTAGAAGATGGCGTAACTGTCAAAGAATTAAAATGATCCCGTCAACCTCGACGATTCCACCGTTTAATTCACGGGAGCCCTACAGATCGGCTATCCCTTTTAAAAGTTGCAACACCAGGTCAGGTTTGGTCGTGTGCGGAATTTAAACCTGCGCTTTCGTAGAAATCCTTAGCCATCTTTTATATAAACTTTATATTTAGCTTAAACTCAATTAAAATTGAATAAAAAACTTATCAAAGTGTTAATTAATTATGGATCTCCTTAGTTCTTGGTCAGAGGTCCACGCACCGTTATTCTCGAGGTTGCTGAGCAGCATTCCCTCCATGGCGGTCTTGGCCGAGCCCACCTCGCTGAAGAGGTCGCAGGCCGCCGTCTTCTGCTTGACCAGCGGTTGGGTGAGGGGAGACTCTAGGACGGGCTCGATTGGCTCCATCTGGGTCATCAGGTGGATCAAGACGCACAGCTTGGGGTCATCCACCTCCAGCACGCTCAGCTGGGTCGGCTTTGTTGTCGGGAGGGGAAGCTGGAAAGAGAAGAAATTTTAGATCTCAATTTATGGAAGTATCTAACATTTTCTATGAGAAGGGCAGTTAGTTATTCACACGAACCTTGTAATATATAAAACATTACTTCTTAAATAAATTTATCTACAAATATATAATAAAAATATAATAAGATATAATTTTTATCTGTTAAGTATTGAACTTGAAAGGATAGAAAATTATATTTATATTTCTTACAACATAGGCATAAAATTTTTTAGTTTATTTAACAATAGGGGTAAGAGAAGAAAGATTTTAGTTCAACTCACATGTCAAACACAGAAATATATAATTTTCGTAAACAATCCGATCCAATAGAAGTCAGCTGGCGCTATGAACTTTGGTCTCTACCCTACCCCTTCCGGGATATTTGGGGATTTTACCACGTCTATCGTGCACGGCCGATCTGATTGTATGTAATTTGTTTCAACACTCTTTCTCTTAGGACCAGTGCTTGTAAATTGCCGAACATGGTCAGATTTTTATATTATTGTTCGTGTCATGTGATTTAAGACAAGATGAAAACTCTGTAAATTATGACTGCCAGACAAGAGCCCTCGATTTACAGCTTCGCTTTGATTCAATACAAGACGTCAAATACTATTTGTAAGATAAAAAAAATAATAAAAATATAAAAAACCGTTTTCCAGGCTTTTTTTATTTTCTATTGGTTCATTTTATAGTATCAAAGTGCAAGATTATTTTAAACATTAATGTGGAATTCATATACTGTACATAGTTCTCACACATGATACTTGTGTAAACATGTTGGAATACATAAAAAATACTAAAGTAGGTTATTACAAGATATTACCAATATAGTTTGTGCATGTATTGGAAGAAATCTCAAAGACTGCATTCGTTGAAATTGATAAAATTGCATCTTGTTATCTAGTAGTAGTTTTCGACAGTATAAAAAAATGGCTCTTTTTTCAAAATTGAGATGTTATTAGAAGCAAGTAGTAGAGCAATAATTTTACTACGAATTAAATTAAATTACTGTTATTTTTTAATATTAATTTAAAGTTGAACACATTTTAATATTTGATATCAATTTTTATTCATCACACTATTTAACTTAAACTATTAACTGCCAAATGTGAATTTATAACAAACTTTTAATGAAATTTGATATATTGCAAACTTTAAGTTTTTCTTCAGGCAAGCAAAACTCAACACATATTTATGCTAAAAATATATTTTTACCATAAAACACATTCTTTATTTATTGTTATTATTATCATGCATTATATGGTAAACAGTTGTTTACAATAAATATTTGTGCTTCCTGAAGAAGGACTCAAACAAAAAGTTTGTTCTATAGATTTTTGTGTAGCAAAAAAAGTACTTAAAATTTTAATACTGCATTTGTTTTTTGTGTTCGCTTTTAGTTAGAATTACTCTTTGGTTTTGTTTTTAAAACATTATTTACGAAAAAAAGTTTTTTTGTAATCCAATATATTGTAAGCATTTTGTAAGGTTACGATAGATCCGTACTAACAACAAGCAATCATGATGAGTTTCAATCTAGTGAGGTGATAGTCAACAAAGCAAAAGATCTGCAAAATTTTTAAGCACAAAACGTTGCTTTATTATGAAATGTTAATAAACCTATTGGCGCTTTGGTGAATAAATAACTTTGCAAATGAAATATAGATATTCTGCATTTTCTATGATGTGGTTTGATGCATAATAATGAGTGATCTAAAACTAAAAAAAGTACTTTATCATATCAAAATTAAACTCTCTTGACAGTCCCAACATCAGGGAATAAGAAGAAGCTTTTATACCGTAAATAGTGTTTAAGCTGTAAATTTATAATATAACAAAACTTACGTTGTCCAATACTGGCTGAAATTTCCAACAGTATTTAGTGTAGTTATTGTTATTTGGATATCTTTACCTTTATTACCTTTATTTAAATGGCGACCTACCTAAATAGGTAGCTTATGCCAAGTATTAATGAGAGATGAGTGTAGGATGATTGTGGTGCTATCTCGTAGTCTTGTTAATGATTTGTATTCTCCTTAGACAGGACTGTTAATTAATAGCCCAACAAGCCAATGGTGTATAGGGACCTACAGTTTAAGTTGGGATCCAAATCACAATTTCGACCTCATATATAAGAGAATTGGTCTAGTTATGAGGATGGTCTTAATTGATGAAGTAGTATTAACTAGTGGACGTTAATCCCCACCAGGGAATATTGCATCTACAAGCCAACGCTTTTATAACCATCCACAATTAATTCGTCACCTCCAAGTAGCTGGTTTACTGGATGAGGCCACCGTCCCAGTATAAATACCAGTCTATGATAACACTATTAAATGCTAATAATTTATGCAAATACAACCAATTAAGTTGGAATGAATTATACCACATTCTTTATTTATGTTAAAAAAAATTAACAATCTACTTCGTAATAAAAACATAGTGTAGAACGAGTAACAAAATATTACCTTACCTATTATTTTACATTCCTTATGTTTATGTAATAAGTTTGAGTCTGGCTACGCTTGGTTAAATAATTACCATGTTTTTAACTAAATCAATAGGATTCCATTCATTTATTTATACATTGTTTTGGATTATAAAAATTTCATTGGATGATCGTTATTGTATACTCAGAAATTACATTAACACCTAGAGTTCACTCTAAGTTTTTTAATAACGGTTATTGAAATTATTTAAAGTAAGCAAATCAGCAGTGTCCAATCAATGCTTGAAACGTTGAATTTTACAGTAAATAGCTTAGCAACTTACGACATTGTAGTTTTTTCACAAATAGACAACCTGTTGGGAGATGACTTGTTGGCTAGTGAAGGGGAAGATACCCCAACCACTATCAGCTGTTAAATAGCATTGAAATACAATAAGACATTAAAAAATAACCAATAGGATATCTAGAAATCACTGAGGTGGGGGTAGCCTCCCCTCAATCCCCTTTTCCCTAGCTGGCCAACAAGTCATTTCCCAACAGTAGTTTTCCAACTTAATAATATTGGGAGCATAAGAGAAGGACGGAGATGTGGAGAATGCTTTGCGAAGGACATGGGAGAGGTAGAAATTGTGCGTAAAATAAGGAAGAGGTCGATTTTTTCATTATGTTTTCTGGAGTATAAGGCAGAGGTCTAAGTATTTAGAAATGGTTAACATAAGGGGAGAGCAGAGATGTGCAGCAATGTTGTGCGAAGAGTAGGAGAGGTGGGAGTGTGACAATGTTGGAAGGTCGGATGTTTTTTACGCAGAATTCAGGGATGTGCCACTTACCGGGACTCCCGCTGGCAGGAACCTGTCGATGCTGGCCACGGGGATGATGAAGCAGTCACGGTCGAGCGTGGCGAGCGTGATTGGCTCGGCTCGGGGCACGGACTGCAGCATGATAGGATTGTTGTACACGCCGGGCCGCGTCCCTCCATTGTTGAAGCTCACCTGGCAACCAACGAAACATGACAATACCCAAGGTCTGTAGAGGAAAAAGCATAACTTCTTCCTAAGGTCAGCTGAATAGCTATTTTTTGTGTTCCGTATATGAAGCGTCAAAACTAAAACTGAAGTCAAGTAACGTTAAAATATTTACCATTACACAGCTGATTGAAAAAGGGAATGAAGCAGTCTTGCCATGGGTAAGATATTTTTCGTGACGACACCATATTACTCTATTTTACATTTAAATTATTAGTTAATAACAAACCATTAGATGATGACCAAATTAACAATCATCAATCAAAATAAATCTAAAACATTAAATTCTACGATTATTTTGCTTTGAAATTTCTTATTTTAGTAATAGTTGAGACAAAAAAAATCTCCAACGCAAACGAGAACGATTGTTGTTTCCTGCAGTTGCAGTCAACAACGATTGTTGCTGGCAACACTTTCAGTCAACAAAGACTAATATATTGTTTTTTAACACTTTTTTAACCAACAAAAACTCTGTGGCGACATCCACGGATGTCTCAGAAACTGACACCATTGCTCTTATGGGATGTAGCTCACCTGGCAATACAGTCATCTAGGACAATACCGACTATGAAATTCTTTCCATTGTAATTCAATAATAAAAACCTTTTTAGAGTTGTTTTAGCTAATTTTTGTATAAGGAATACGCTAGTATGGTAGTAGCCATGGTAAGACCTAAATCCGAGACCATGTTACTTTTTCACTTTGGGGTCCCCAGAAGCCAAAACACCCATTTTCATGTGTGCGTGCGTGTGTGTTCGTGATACTGATAACTTTTGAAAGGGACCTCCAATTTTGATGAAATTTGGTATGAAGGTGTAGGATAAGGTCTATTTTCATGAGTAGTACCTTCCCTGGAGCTGTCTATAGTTGTGATAAGAAAGTCTAAAGCAAATGGCAACCTTCTTTTGATCATTTCATTAATTTTTATTAATAAATTTACTATTTTTTTATTAATTTTGATCAAGCTTTTTTATTTCTATAATTATTTTCCTTCTGTATGAATAATGATCCACCAACTAAAAGATAATGACACAA
This sequence comes from Neoaliturus tenellus, assembly GCA_030545055.2. Lineage (NCBI taxonomy): Eukaryota > Metazoa > Arthropoda > Insecta > Hemiptera > Cicadellidae > Neoaliturus > Neoaliturus tenellus. The sequence continues at coordinate 259,526,790 of CM061532.1, forward strand.
TCAACTTCCTCAAGATTCAGAATTTAAGCATCATCCTTCAAAGGAAAGTGTCAAGATCCCTCGAAGGATAACTCAACCGTGATCTTTCTTTATGAATATCTTAATAAATTTATACTAACTCCAACATGTAATTGTTGTGATCAAATAATAGACTATAGACGAGAATTTCCATAATACAAAGATTATTAATCATTATAAATTATAAAAATTTATCCTGTCTAACTACTTTTGGTTACATGGAGTAAAATGGATTTTAAATCAAGTGAAATTGTAGTTGTCGCAATTCATCTGTGAGCTTTAAATATTTTCCACTCACTAAAACCTGACAAGCAAAAGTTTTGCAGTAAAACTGTCCTCATTGAAACAAAAAGGGATATGTCACGGCACTATAACTTTGTTTTTGAACCCGGGGATCAGAAGAACTTTGGACAACATTACTTATATCCTATCCTGTTTAATTCAGCTCTTTCAGTAAAGCATATTTATTTATTTATACCCACCAGATACATTATTATAAAATTTTCAAACAATCGAGATGGCTTATAAGTACAGTCGGCCTATTATAATTTTTTTAAACTCCAGGCTCAAACGTGAATCTGAAATGGCTAGTTACAAACGTTATAACAGCATAAAAAAATAAAATAAAATAATAAAAAATAACAACAATTCAACAATTAATTCATATAAATAATACGCAAGCATGTTTCGTTTCCTCTTTTTTCTCAGCTTGTGTGCAACTTAGGAGAAATCCGCGCATACCGTTAGAAAGGTATAGTCCTGTAGATGAGCAGAATCACATTCTAATTCACATTGGACTCCAGAGCTACGCCCCACAGGTTTTCAAAGTTCCAATGTTAATCTTATGGAGAAAGGAGAATTGAATGAATCATTAGACATGTTTTAAATGTTAAAATGTTTTATGCTTCTTGGGTCCAGATCAACTGAAATTTTGATCGAATTTCGATCAGGAGGCGATCTCTAGTTCATATAAATATGCATAACAGTAACAAAATAAATAGGAAGTAGTAAAAATAAAGATTGCCTAGTATTGCATATGAGCTACTTGATTAATAACAAAAGTGATAACAATAAAAACTAGAAATCGCCTCCTGATCGAAATTCGATCAAAGTTTCAGTTGATCTGGACCCAAGGAGCTTAAAAAAAATTTAGAACTAAAACATCTGTTCTTCCTAATTTTCAAGCTGTTTTTGTTTTTACACCAGCTGTCTTATGATTCATTCAATTCTCCTTTCTCCATAAGATTAACATTGGAACTTTGAAAGCCTGTGGGGCGTATCCCTGGAGTCCAATGTGAATTTGAATGGGATTCTGCTCATCTACAGCACTATACCTTTCTGACGGTATGCGCGGATTTATCCTAGATACACATGAGCTGAGAAAAAGGAGGAAATGAAACATGCTTGCATATTAATATATAGATTGTAATATCAACAACACTATGAGAAATAAAAATTTAAACAATGCTACAAACTAGATAGTGTGATTCAGTTCAAGTGTCTTGTTTCACAATGATACAAAGTAGAATTGAGGATTGCATACTAAAAATTAAGGAATCTAGCAAATTCACCAAATAAAGTAGAGACTCAAAGAAATGAAAGTTTTACGTCATCATAATATCATGACAATTTAAGCAATCAACTTAAGCAATTTAAGGGATTGCTAACAAGTTTATTTTATTTTTTATAAAGACAATTCATGTTATTGAATATGAAAACAATATCAATATTTTATTTATATTTAGTCATAGTATTTTTATTTTTGAAGTTAATGAGTTATAATGAAGGCTTGAGTGATTGATTTTTTACAAATACCTAGTTAAATATTGGTTTAAAAATAATTTAACTTAACTTAAAAAAAATAGAAAAAATAGAAAAATATGCAAGTCGTTTGAATTGATTGTAGTTTGTTATGGTCACCTAAAAATTGGCATATTGAGCATACTACTTTGCTTGTGTAAGTATGTATTTTTTACAAATCTCAATTTCATTGTATATTAGAATTATTATTTCAAAATCGTATATTCATTGTTCTTGTATAAACGTACGTTTTTATAGAAATATATGATGAAAGTACATTTCGTATTTAAATCTCACTCACAGAAATCCGTTATCATGAGGATTTTTTTATCCTAAAAATATTCAGTTAAGGTATTAAACTAAGGCAATCAATGAAGTTTACTCCTCAGCTTTATGTTTAAACTCGCTTTATTAAAAAAATAAACCTATTTGACTCGGTAATTTAGTGTTCAAAAGCTAGGACCTTTATCAATAAACAAATAAACATTGACAAAGATCACAAAACATGTAAGGTAATTTATAATACTGTAACTCAATAAAACAAATAGGTGAGAAATACAATTTAAACATTTTGAATTTCAAAAATATAAATGTGAGAAAGAAGTATAGTATGTATTAAAATGTATAAACACAATTGTTTGTGTGGGTAGCCCTATCTCCTTGAACATATTTCGGGCATAGAGCCTTTATCTTATTAAAAACATAGAGAACACAAAAAATTACAAAATAATCTTGGTTACTAAGATTGGTTGTAATATACAGTTCCATTTTATTATAATCATGCCACAAACACTAAAAGGGTGTCAACGGTATTTATTAAGATAGTCGTACATCAAGGGATGCATTTTTATGATAAAAATATACTAAAACTAATTATAATTCGTTTATAAATTACTCCTTTTCCAAATGAAATGACGTCACGTCGCAGTCGTCGGGCTAGGCCCTCCCTTGTCAAGCTTATGGCATGGCTCCAAAATTCTCCTTTTCAACGTATCCAAAAGAAGACTGCAAACAAACTTTGAAAGATAGACAGCCTGATATTTTCCTGTTACATTTAACTGGAAACATGATCAAAGTAAATTTGTTGTTTCAGAAACGTTTTTAAGAATTAATTTTACACCCAAGGTTAGATAGCATGAATTAAAGAATACTGTATACTTATAAGAGGCTTAGTTGAAATGACGGATAAAATTTGAACATAGGTTAACCCTATAAGTAAGAACTCAAGATTACATCTAAAAATATGCCATGTTAAATATTATAAAATAGGTTTAAAACATAAGTAATCGCAAAATAACAGTTTTAAAAGGCAGTTGATTTAACAAAATCTCACTTAGTTTTTTCTTAGTGTTTTATTTGTCATTGCATAATAATTTTCCATAATAGTGAGGTATAGAAACACAAGGTCATTATGAGTATACCAAGTCAAATAATCAATTTATCAAACTTGTCAAAATGTAATTACGTTTAGGCCTCCGCGACAGGATGTAGATTGCCTATGAATCACTATCGATCCTTAGTTAACTATCATATGTCATCTGATTTGTACAAGAAAAATTGGCATTTTAAAAACGAAAAATTTATATAATATTTTAATACCACTAATATAGTAATGGAAACAGTAATAGCATGCCAACTGTTATAATTAATAGTTTATAAAACCAAATCCTCGTTACTGCAGACCTACGTGAAAAAAATTTAAACATATTTTAGAGCGTTATCACTATTAAAAAATTTTATAATAACATTATTTTATCTTTAAATCGTTCTTTACCATTCAGTCTATGGAATAACTTAGTTTTAGGTAAAACTCTAAATTTATACTGTAGGTACTTCCCAGAGTTGTATTTAGCCATTTGGGGTTTTTAAACTTGGGAATTAAAGTTGGAAAAAGTTCCTGGACATATCACGATCTTAAAGTGAGTGCCATAAGAATAAATGGATCACATTCTCGTTCACCCGAGGACCGTAAAGTATAAATGATCTCTCTAAAAGGAATAGATGGGTTTCATTCTAGTTAAGGTTAAGTTTCATGCCATTCTTACAGTATTTCAATTCCACAAAGGGTTTATACAAACACAACATACCTTCCAAAGTTATTTATTTTGTTTCTGGCATTCTAAACGTTTTATTTTTGTCATTAATCTCTCTAATCTTGTCTAATCTTTGTCATTAATCTTGTTTCACAAGTATATTAATTAAATAGTATTGGTTGCTAAAAAACTTATTTTGGAAAACGTTGCGTTTCATTGATTACAAAACAGGTGCCCTTGTAGTAAAATGGCAAATATTTATAGTGCCAAAGATTTGTATTTCGTTAATAATTCTATCAGTCTTTGTATACTTATAGGCCAGGTTTAGTTCCATTTTATATTTTACACTATGATATCTGGCATACAACGAAAAAATATATGACTTGTCTGTTTTCCATAGTGCAATTTTTCTGGTTGCTGTCGTAAGAGAAAAGACTTGATGGGAATTCTTTCTAAAACAAGGAAGATATATAATCTTTTTATTTCAATTTTTATTTATATGGTTCTACGATTTCTTTTATCCACGTTTTTTGGACAATTACTTTGATTAACTTCTAGGGAATTATATTCTGGTGTAGACTCATTATGTGTTTAAGGACCGTCCATAAACTCTATCCTGCTAAAAAATCATTAAAGATGCAAAGTAAAAGTAATGCACAATAATACAACAATAATAAACAATAATAATAAACAAGAGAAACCGGGTTATAGTAATTAAATAACTTAAGCAGTATAAGCAATCAAGTATATTTAATGGATGAAAGCCGATGCCATTGACAAATTAAATTGCCATTATTTAAATTGCAAAACTGATTTAAAACAGTATAAAGAAGCAATTTTCGCCCTCCCTCACCAATCAATATCTAATTTTCGAGCCATTGCAAACAAACAATCTTTCAACTCCTGTATTAACTGCTGATATCAAATCGTCAATAATGGTATAAAAACACCTCTCGTCATCTATTTTGTCAATATATATGATTACATGTAAAATTTTGGTATTGAGAATTGTCGATAGTCATGGCGCATTTGTTTCACCAACTCCAAGCACTGAATATTTTACGGATAAAACTCCAGTTACAAAAGTTTGGCAGTAAAACTGTCCGCATTGAGACAAAGAGTGATGACTCCCGTTACCCGGCAAACTCTGTACCCGCTGTGCTAGGGGAACGACCGCCACGTCACCTGGGGGATAATCTGTCATAGAAGACATCCTGGAGCTGGAAGCTCCAGGAGTCAGTTCAGGGAACTACTACCAATTCTGAGGAAATTACTACAGAGTTCGCTTGATGTATTTAAAAAGTTTCATTTAATTTCATTGCTGTTTATTGGGTTTTTACCCTGATATCAATTCCGTTTTACCATCCTGTACTCATTTGTTGTATCTGTTTCATTGACAAAATTTTCAATTTTCCTCAGTGCAACCATCGATTATTCCTCAAACATACAGAGTGAACCATAAAAGTAAGTTTATCGATTTGTTATATTATTGAATATTCCTGTATTGAATATTGTCTTTTTGGTAAGTAATGGGATATCTTTTACTGATTTAATTAACATTAATTTAACGATAATCTCAGAATGATTCTCTTGTTTGATAAATTTAACAGTGCACGATGAAAAACTTGGATAACATTTGAATCTAATAACACCTCCAGAGCGGTTAGGTAAAGAGTCTTTATTTTTCCGAGGATCATGTTTACATTCGTTTTATGCTGATGTGTGAAATAACAATATAGCTTTTTATGTTGTTATAGGCAAAATGTTTGAGGGTATATTTAAGAAATACTATATGGATCGCCCACTGGTCAAAATTTGACCAAACATTCACTGGATCTTGAGCCAGTTAGTTTGAAAATATTTTACACCTGAAACATCTGTTCTTCCTAATTTGCTATCATTTGTTCTTACAACAGCTATCTAATGATTCAATCATTTATCTTTCTCCAATAAGATTAACATTAAAACTTTGGAAGCCTGTAGGGCGTAGCAATCTGGGCCGATGTGAATTATAATGCGATTCTGCTCATCTACAGGACAATATCTTTCTAACGGTATGCGCGGATTTCTCCTACGATGCGCAAAAGCTGAGAAAAAAAGAGAGGAAAAGAAACATGCTTGCCTCTTAATATATAGATGGTGGATACCTTTTTTTACAAAATAGAAGATAAAAAATATGAATGTTATTTATTATAAACACATATTATGTAAAACATCAGCATTTCTAAAAAAAATAAATATAAAAAAACTATGAATTAAAAGAACTATATACAATGATGTATTTACAGTACATATATATAAAGTTCTACAGATGTTAGTGATTTTTAAATCATTTTTAAAATCATGTAGGGCCTACTCGGATATGCCTGATCTATCATCTATTTTGCTGTTTGACAGACCAGATATTAATATCAGTACAGACAACCACCAATGGAAATACGCTAGAAAATGTATGAGTCTATTTCAAACCTAGTGTCTGTAGACAAATCCACAACCGGCATGCCAGGCTAATGGCATAGCTCCAAAATTTTCAGTTTGAGCGTATCTAAAAAGAGGTGGCAAACAAACTGTGGAATATACACTATCTGGTATTTTCTAAGAACTGTTAGGTGGGCGAGAAGAGCAAAGTAGCAGTCTCTTTCAAACAGCTTATTGAAAGTCTTTGTTTGGGTTGACACCAAACCACGAAAAATGACAAAAGGTCTTATATACAATGAATAAAATATTTTATAAGACGAATCTCTGTAGGATACTCTAAGTTCTGACATATAACCGTAAATTACTTGTTATGGGTGTTTAGAAACTTCTTGTTTAACCAAAGGGTTTATAAAATCGTGTACTGCTTTTCAAATTTATAAACTTCATAAAACTGTATTATTTTCACAACAAAATATTTTCATTGTTCAATTATACCGATTATTGCGGGAGGAATAATTTAAATTTACATAATGTCTGAAGCAGTGAACTATGGGACACGTTTCTAGGTCCATTGATCATTTAAAGAGCAATGCATCTTAAACTTGTCAAAATGTAATTACAAAGCGTTAGGCCTCAGTGACAGGATTTAGATAGGATATAAATTGTCATTGTTCCTATTTGTTACCACTTGAAACATTCTGATGGATACATTGTATTGTATTAAATCAATTTATTTAAAAATTAAATTTAAATAAATCAAATTAAAAATAAATAATCTTGTTAATTTATTGTTTTTTATCTTCTAAACAGTAGAAATTAAAAACAAAACAGAAATTGTAAGTAACGGATGATAAAAAATCTTTATCAAAAGTACGTATTTATTTATATATTATGCGCTCTTACAATAAATAAATAATAATAACAACACCATGGAACCAATTTAAAAGTATTGAACAAACAAAAAACAAGGTTTAAAAATTTTTCTTTATTTCAATCAATGAGGTACCTCGTTGATTTTAATAAAATAACAGCTGTTATAGTAATAAAAACTCATGAGAGTTCATGTTTTCTTTTTCATTCAAGAAATATAAGAAGAAAATACATAACGTTACGTTACAAATTTGTTGGAATTTTACATGGATAAACTTTTTATCCCTGGTCAGTTTTACTTGTTAAATAATAGTTTGTCAAAGACATATGTTTTCATTATGGTATATTTATCGAGAGAAGATAAAATTTAATAATTTATAATCTTTAAGGATTGATAGCATTTTGTATGTTATATACGATATATATGTGTTTATGTTTTGAGACTATGCTATACTCTGTTTGACTTTGAAAAGAAATTGTGACTATTCAGATTTTATTCTTTAAAACTAATAATTAAACAGATTCATAAGTGCACGAAACAAATTTAACCTGCATTGAGATGGTTAAAGGTTGGATAAAGGTCCTGAGTATATCACAATCTCGAAGTTAGACCCATAGAAATAAATGGTTGCTGGCATTCTCTTTCACCAAGGACCGTAAAATATAAATGATCTCTGTCAAAGAAGTAACCGTTCTTTGATGTGTTCCATTCTGCAGGCTTAGCCTATGTGACCCATGAGATGTTTATGTGGCATATGAGTTGCAATCATTGTCATAAAGGTAAAATTTAATGGTAATTATGCATTCAAACATTTTTCTTGCTTAATTGACTGTTTAACCCTTGTATTTTTTTAATAAAAAAATATTAAATTCTAACTCCAATAAGTAGAAAAATTAAGTTTACTATTTTTCTTTAGGACTGTTCTTATATGAAAGCGTTAGTAACATAATTTTAAAAAAATTGATATTTTAAAAAATGTATTTCTACGTAAAATTGTTTATAAAATAATTTCATGCTTCTAAAAACACGAAATTAAATTGTTGTTTGATGATTAGTTCAGTTCTCTCATAGATGTAGCCAGCAATGACCAGGGGATTAGATTTTTTCTGATGTTAAATATCGTGTGAATATTGTTTATTAAATGATAATTTGTTTTACTCCCTTCAAATCTTTTATACTTTGCCAAGATTATGAGTTTTATAATTGTTTTATTATTCATTACCTCTATACTGTAAGTATCGTTTTCAAGCCTTCAAGTAATCATCAAATAAAAGATTCTTATGAAATATTTTTCTGCATTTTTGCCATTGTCATTTATTTTGAGTTAACAGCAAGTGTGACGGGATAGCCAGTTAAAAATAAAATTGTTAGCTGTAAACAAATATTACTGTTTATCTGCTAATAATTTCAGTTGTTGTTTCCATTGTTCATATTTTTATTTGAGTTGCGATTCAGTTAACGTTGGAAATTTAACTAAATACATTGAAACAGACATAATGTATTTTTAAAGTACTAACCGAAAATAAAATATTTTTGTTACTAAAACCCCCAAAACCTAAAGTAGCTTCCCAAATTTTTATTTTTTGCTATTTATAGACTCCTAAATATTTTGCAATCACAAATTTTTACTAAGATCATTTTAATAACCAAACACACATAATCAATCTCTTTTTATTGCAAGCTAAGGATACTGAATCTCGCTAAAGTGGCTGCATTATAAATGGCGAACTCTTTTGTCTGTTTTATAAAGCTCTCATCGTGATACGGGACAGTTAATTTATTCTGACCAAGCATAAAAAATTATTAAAAACTACCAAGTCAATTAAACCGATCCTTCACAATTTAAAATATAAACAGTGTTGTAGGTTCCACATAAAAAATTAATAAACTCATACACGTCCTCAAACTAACACTCACTTAAAGAAGAGTGATAAAGAATCACTCACTTAAGAAGAAAATACGCTAAGGGGTTTTTTGTGTTAAGAACTCCTCCTACAATTATTGTTTAACCAATTTTCAAGTTTTTGGTGTCGTTGAATAGGGATGGGTCTGTAGTTGTTTCCGCCAAAAACTGATGAGAATCAGACTGAAAATAAAGGCGCTATCCACCATTTAAATCTGAAAAATTCCCTTTAAATTAACATTGGGACTAAAGCATTAAAAAACCTGTTAATAATCTTCTGTAAATACGTGTAGTTATTGGTTATTATAGATATTCCACATTATTGGATTGGTCGGATGTCATTGATTTAGAACTAAAAGTAACATTTGTATTGTATCAAAATAAATTGCTCGATTTCGAGCAACACGTATACTAGTTGAGAATTAATGGTTTCTTACTCACTCTCGCACACTCATGGGTGCCCGGACTCAACATCCTCAATATTATTACTCCGGTATCGCCGAAATATGTAAGAACAAGATGAATCAATACCTAAAAGCAAGTGTTGAATTTTTTATCAGTGGTAAATTTTGAAGAAAATCAATATGGAAAATGTGTAGAAAATGGTGACTACCAAACTATCGGTACTCTCCGAAATGGCACAGTTGATTTTAAAAGATCTAGCTCACCTTTCATATAACTACAGTCACCTTGCAACCGACTCACCTGCCTACTCGGCGTGTCCTGGTTGAGTGGGTAGTCGCTCTTCCCTCCCGACGGCTTCCTCTTGGTCCCCCCGGTGGCCCACTTCATCAAAGTGACCGACGGCCTCTTGGACGACAGCGTGTGCGAGTCGTCCTCGTACTCCTGCGGCAGATTGGAGGGGTTCAGGAAGATGTGGGTGCGGTACGCGTAATGATCATCCATTAGGGCGTAGTCCCCCGTCCGCCCCTTGCCGCCCCTCCCGGGCTTCCCGCTCGGTTTGCCCCATTTCTGCTTGCTGCCCTCCGACTGGAAGTTCTTCCGGAAGAGGATGTTCATGGTATCATCGCGCGCCGCGGACGCACTACTGCTGCGGGACGCCGCCGTTAAGACGCTAATTTAGAAAGTTGGCCCTCCTGCCGGGCTATTCTCGGGACAAACAGTATCGCCATCGCCTCCCCCAACACTCGCTGCGTTGAGAACGCTCTTGTCATGTCTGATCTAACACGTGGGAGCCTACTCCATGAGTCATTGTTATCGTCTGTCAGCCGTGTTTACTTTACCAGCTGTCATACTTCTAGTGAATTGTTAATCCTAATCATTTTACATAGATAGTTTGAATGTTAACTTTTTTGATATAATACGTATATAATTACTTAAAAAAGTAATATCTTAGATGGTTTTCAATTTATTTTTAGCATTGCTCTGCTTTTTAATGTCGAAACAGTACCGTTTGCGTCACTTTTTCGACGTTGGATCGTTTCCAAAACCCGCTTCCTGTTTCGTTTTGGTCTAACTGTGCAGATATAAATTTTGCAAGATTTTCATACTATAAATTTTTTATTCGCCGTTTGTTATTCAATGACCAGATTTCATTATAATTTGAGAAAACGAAGTATTTCTAAAAGGCCTAATACCAAAAGTCAGTTGTAAAGTTGCCTAAAATATTTTTATATATTTTTTATTATTTTAATAATTAGTTAATTTTAATATTTTATACTATATATTTTAAAATAATTTGCCATTTCTGTAAGCCTTTTTAAAAATAACAAGTAAAATGCTCTATGAAACTTAATTTTATTTGGACGTTTTTGCTCAGTCTTACAAGTACGAAGCTTGTAATAAAGATTAACAGGATCTATAAGCTACACAGCCTTTTTACCGAGTATTAAATAATAAGCCTGCCAACAGTTTTTGGCTCCTCAACACAGCTGATGAAAATAGACACAGTTTTGTCAACGTTCTGCTCTAGTTGTCTCTGCTATCTGATAAAGTCATTTAACGCACATAAAAAACTCTTAAACTGTTTTATCCACTTAAAAACACGCAACCTTTTTTACTTATAAATTAAAAATGTAAGATATGTAACTAATTGTTCTTTTATAAGGTCAAACCAGAATTTTTTTATTTTCAATAAAAAATTCTAAGAATTTTTTTATTGAAAATAATTAAAAATATGTATATATTGTCTTATTTTTTAAATTCGACAACACGATAAAAAAGTGTCACAATATATTTTATAATGCGAAAAACACAATCCAACGTATCTTTAACCTTCATATATTTGTATCTTTCTTTCTTTCTTTCTTCAAAGAAATTGAATTGAATTGAATTGGATAATTTTGTACTCTGATGTAATAGGAATTGTGTAATTTCATTCAGACATTTTATGGCGACATCTAGTCAATTTATGATTGCTAAACTACATACAGTATTAACAAAATTACATTATCATACAACTTTGATTCTTTATCCCTTATAAATATATCAGTGACATTTCTGGGTTACCTTTTGTTGAAAAGCTTTTCATGGGAGTCGAAATAAAACGCTGGCCAGAGCCTCAGTGAAATGTTAGTATTATAGCCCCATATCCAACTGAATGGGAGTCGTACTCATTATACAGCATGTAAACCTAATGTGGGCTACATACATCCCCACTGGTTTGATCCAGTTTATACTCAACCAAGCCACATTTAGAAATTACAAACCAAAAAGTACAAACTGACTTTCCTGATAATATAACCACAACCATCTAATAATGATAAATTACCGTAAATTGTTTTTGTAGTATTTTACGGTATAAGTTTTACTTAAGTTACAGATTTTTTTGCGTAGGCGTATTCATTTTGCACACATTAGCAACATTGCAGAATAACTCAAGTTCAGTGTATGTTTTGAAATCTGCCATTACTTTGAAATTAACTTTTAAATTGCAAAAGATCGTATATTTTAAGACAGTTAAATAGCATTGGCCTATTCAACTTACTATGCACCATCAAGCACGATATGAAAAAATTAATTTGTAACTCCAGTTTAAATGCATGAATGAATTTGGTTAAGATATTTACACGAGATACAAAGAATTCATATATAATCAAATCGTGGATACGATTTTATATGAACTGGGGGCAGTTATGAGTTTAATAAGCATACCTACCTAAGGTTTGTAACCTAAAACCCACTTATTGTGAAAAAAATGAAGTTTGATTTTTCTTTATCTTGGGGAATTCTATTTTCACATACTATAACATACATGCAGATAATAATACAAAATTACTTGGACACTGTCAACATATAAAAAAGATAAAATTCTTGAAAATATTATCTACTAAAATCCTACTAAGATATCCTACAAATATCCCTAAAAGATCACCTAATATGATTAAAAATAGGTTCATTTATTACTTTACGTAGTGGATTCTTGGCATAACTTGTACTGAGTAGTGTGTAATTGTTGGTGCTGGATCAGTTCAATGACCTCTGAGGAATGTGCTGAGTCATGATGACGTAATCGGCGATGACGTCATCATGACGCAGCACATTCCTCATAGGTCATTGAACTGATCCAGCACCAACAATTTCACACTACTGTACTGTAATGATTACTGTAATTCGAATTAAATGTATTAATCAATGTAAATCAATCAGTATAAAAGATATATAATGTGATGTAACCCTCCAATGCGTAACGCTGTTTGCTGGTATCTTCTATAACTCCCTCCCGGAGCGATAACCATTAGTTCTTGGAAAGCCATTTACCTGTGGAGTTTAGGGTAGTTAACTCCAGGCCTATAACCGGCTGACTCATTCGCTTAACGCTGAGCTGGCTGGCATGGTTTTAATTGTTTTTGTTTAAGCAGTTTAGCCACGGAATGTGAGTTGGATTTATAATTACATTTTTCAGTAATTATCAATATACAGAGTGAGTTTCTTAAATTGATCCAAAAAATTTATATTCTTTAACTGACAGTTTACTTCTTATAGGGTAGGACTACCTCCTTTATATTTTTATGTTGCTTCCATGTGTGTATTTCAGTTATTTATTTTTTTTATATTTTTTTTATTTACACCATTTTTCCGAAATGGCAGCCCACTATTTTTATTAAAATAAAATCATGAACCTCCTATTTTTATGGTTTTTGGATTGCACACATAATTTTATGACATTTTTATCATGTGACATTTGTCTCTAAACTTAATAATTAAGGAGTAGGGGTTTGTAAAAAAAAAAAAGCTGGTCGCTATGTTGAAAAAATGGTGGAAAATTTTGAAAATTGAAATAAACACCTAAAAGCAACATAAAAAAAGTAAAGGAGTTCCCCTATAAGAAGTATATGTCACAAATTAATAAAAAAATTGCTATTGGATCACTTTAAGAAACTCACCTTGTATAAATGAAACTTTTAAAATATATAAAAATGGTAACAAATAATAGCAATAAATAATAAACTAAGTATCCTTTACAAATCGTGTTTTAAATTTCTGTATCTGCAAATGGTTTTGGTCTTTATTTACTATTAATACAATTGGCTAACTCCAACACATTGCTATCTTTATTCAAAGGTAAGATCTTAAATGGATTTATTGTTTTAAAAATCTAGATTTTCAAAGCTATATTTATTGATAGACCAGAAATATTTGTTCACAGAAAAATAATAGTTTTATATATTTAGTTAAAATCAATTATATATCCACACCTAGTAGATAAAGGTGTTATTTATCATTTAGTATAACATAAAAAATATTAATTACCCTCCAAGTGAAGGAAGTTGCGTTATCTGTTGCTAATCCTCTTGGGCCCTAAGGTTTGATATATGACACCGATATCTCAACGATAGAATGCGCTTTTGATCAATTTCGTGTTATCGTTGTCTCGGGAGAAAAGCAGATAGCGTTGTTCATCAGTTGCAATTTGAGTCATTGATTTATTTTAATTAATATTAGATGTTTATTTTCACGATCTGATACGATCTAAAAACAGCACAATGTTAAAAAAGTTTGGATATAACATTGTTTGGAGTAAAAATACTATAAAAGGGCTCCAACTTCAGAAACATTATTCTTAGGTCTATTAAAAAATAATGTAAAGCTTCTCAATATTTTGCAAATTGGATTGTTATTTAATACCGAAAAAAATTAAAAGACATATACAAAACAAATGAGTATAGCTACAAATGAGTATTGCAAATTGTTTTCTATTCACTTGATAATTAACAGATATTATTGATGAAGCAAAAGGGAGTATATTAAGTACAGTTTTAGTAATTTCAATAGATCTGTTTATTGTATTACTATGATATAAAAATAATAAACAGTTTTTGTGAGTAAACCACATATTATTATACACAATTTTGAGTAGTGTTTAAAAGTTTTAAATTTAGGTAAATATAGATTATTCCAACTTTAAGTTGTCAAAATATGTTATGTCAAAAGTCACGCTTCAGGAGCGGGCACATCTACATATCCATAGATAGCACTTTAAAAATAACGAAAACACTAAAATGATTTTAACTTATTGATTTTATCAACTACAAATTGATTTTATGTTTATTGAGGATGAAATAAAAAATCTAATTTGTATTTTCGATGTAATTATAAAATCTTTTAATATATTTTTTATAAGCATTAAAATCCCTCCCAAAAAATCTTATGACGCCATTGGTATCACCGACCCCCCTGACTGTAATGTTTGACTGCTTTATGTGTATTTAGTTATGGGAACTGATGAAAAATAGATTAAATGTATATTGCCAATTACTGAGAATGAGTGTAACTAATATGGAATCTAACCGTTAACTGTGTACTTTTCTCATTGGAATATTAATTAATAACATCTATGCATCAGTAGTAGTGGCAAAACGCGGGAGCTGGGTCAGTTCAAGTTCACCCGAGCGATGACGTCATCGAGGTCAATGTCCTCACCGATGACGTCATCGCTCGGGTGACCTTTAACTGGCCCAGCTCCCGCGTTTTGCCACTACTAATAATACAGCCAAGCTTTAAAACATTCAGAATCAAAATATTGAACATTTATTCACTCATTCTGAGAGAATACGAGAACACTTTGTCATAAAAATTAAATGGAACTGTCATTAAAAAGCTTGGAAAAATATATATTCTATCTATAATAACTGTTTGAACTGTCCGAATCCGTGAATTTCGGACAGTTGGTAGGTTGAATTTCCTTTAATACCAAAACTATTTCTAATTTAAAGACTCAAAATTCATTGTACATAGTCAACAACAAGCTATGATCTCTTCACTAGCACCGTTTGGTCGGATTGAAGCGTTTTATTTTTAAGTAACCGCCAGTTTCAGCCAGATCGTTCTAGTTATAGACTCGCAGTTCACGCTGCGTTACGCTATGGATGAAAACGTGCCAAGATATTTGAATGCATTCGTGTCGGTCAACCAACTTTCAGAAGTAGCAGAAAATTTAATCTGCAGTAAAAACTTTAGCGTTTAGATGGTAGATTACTGGGTTAACAGAGCATTAATCATTGGTTTTAATTTATTTTTGTTATAGTATCATGGTAATCAGGATTTGAAGTCTACGCCAAATATACCTGTCACACTTCACATCTCTTTCAAAAGCAATGTTTAAAAGTAGTGTTTCTTATTTATTTTTTTATCCTTCGTTGTTATTTTTTTGTCTTGTTGGCAACCTATTAGACCAATGTTTAAAAATTACAATTTTTATACTTAGTTTTAGACAAAATGGTTTTTTTTGGGTTAACGCTGGTTCTAAACTTATTACCATGGGGACCGAGCTTATGCTCGGTAAAATTATTACTATCGTTTCTCACACAAAGCTCGTTCGCTTCGCTCAATCGCCCTCTTTATTTTTAAGACGAGATTGTACGCTTCGCTCAGGCCGAAGGGTTATGCACTTTGGTATAATTTTCCTTTGAAGATAATAAGGATTCGTAAATATTAAAGTACGCTATATTTTGTTTCAGTGTAAATTAATATTTGATCACATAGATGGAATTCTTACTAAGAAATGGATAAACTGTTCAGCCAGACTAAATGAATCCGACTTTAATACTTTAAAAGCTGCTTTATTTTTTTATTGAACTAAGTAAACCCTTAATACTCATTCTACAATAAACGTACTAGGCCAATTGATTAAGATCAAGATTTTTTCAAAATAATTTATATAGGTCCCCATTTTTCAACATATAGTTATGTATGGTAAGCTGTTTCAATAAAGGTAAAACTTGAAACTTTATAAAATGTTTTCAGCTTTTTTGTAGCCATTTTGTTTACCTACTTGAACGGAGTATACAGCCTTGTAATTGAGGTTACTGTTGTCTATGTTAAATTTGATTTTTTAGAATGATTGGGGGAGAGTTTATTAACATATAGGAATATATATTAA